>JANZXR010060607.1:0-39693 GCA_027575705.1 Erythroxylum echinodendron | reverse complement strand
GACTATTTTAGCTAGTAAAGCAATATTGGAGCTCCAGTATATGTGCATTCCATTAAGGATTGCCTGAATTAATTGGACTTTACCTACATAAGAGAGTTTATGGATAACCATAGCATTTTTTATTCAGGATAGAGTCATAAAGATGTTTACAGTCTTGAAATGTTATTTTTTAGGTTGAGATTGGCATTTAAGGTATTTGATAGGTGTTGTTGAAAGTTAAAGGCTAAAGATTTAAACTAATGTTTGTTGCAGTTAATCAATATTTTGTTAAGACTATAATTTTGCTTTTCTCCTTATTGATAACCAATCTAGATATTTTTTAGATTCTTCTAGCCCTTTAAGAAGTAGCCTTACTAACATATCAGCAACTTTACAAAGAAGCAATAAATCATTAGCAAATGACAAGTTAAGGCGTTTAATTCTTTTACAATTGTAGTATTATTTTAAATATCCCCTTAAGTTTTCTTGTGATCTATCATCTTTATAAAAACCTCTATAGCTATAACAAATAGGTAAGGAGATATGGAATCTCTTTTTCTAACTTTATTCACTCCTCTAACCATATGTGTTGCTTCACCATTGATTAAAACATTGTAGGATAGGGTGGAAATACACTGGTATATCCAATTAGATTACATTTCAGGTAATATAAATGCTTGGAGAGTATGAAGTAGAAAAGACCAATTAAGTTAGCTAAAACTTTGGTGAAATCTATCTTCATAATATAACTCTCGATGGCAATATTATAGCAAGATATTGGTCGACAGACTTGAAATTAAGAGGGGTTAAGGGTTTTGAGTATTAAAAAAAGTAATTTTTTTTTAGCTCTACTAGGAAAATTCATGAATTAAAGACTTCTTTAACCATCATACAGATGTTAGTTTTAGCTAAGTTATAAGATTTTTGGAAACAGAAAGTAATGAAGCCATCAGGGCGTAGTGATTTGCTTCTTGAAAGACAAAACAAGGCTTTTTGATTTCTGAGGCGGTGATGGGAACTATTGAGGAAATCTAATGTCTAATTGAAAGCAAGTGATTGACGTGGGACTTGGTCTACCCAAGATGAAGAATAAGACTGCACCAAGCAGCTTAGTACCAACACAACTGTAGTCGCAGTACCGTCAGCTTCTTGGAAATGTAGCTGATGAGCCATCTGCTCGTACACAGCCAGAACATCACACACCTGCACCTTATGAGCCTACTCCAACACCAAGAGATATCACGTCTGTGCCTATTACTCATCCTAAAGATAAGTATCTACAAATTTTGAGAATGCGACGCAGTATTATTTCTCCATCAAGTTCTCAAGAGATGCCTCAATCAACTTCTCAAGCGATGCCTCCAGCTTCTAATCAGCCACCAGTAAATGACACGAGCCCCTTTTCCAGTATTAGTGTTACTTCTGTAAGTACTGTTGATATGATCTTTCACATCACATTGGTTAAACATACAAGTTTAATATTTTTTTTATCTAACTAATTAAGAGTATGTCATATGTTAATTGTAAAATATTCCTTGCTATAGTTTAGGATCCCCGACTGATCCGAAAAAAGACAAGGGGTGTCACAAAAGGACACGGAATGGCAAAGATTAATAAGGTGATAGGTAAAAGATTGGAGATAGAGATCTCCCCCGCTGAAGGACGACCAACCAACTCTGCACAGTCTGCCAAATTATCGAGTGAGATTGGTGTGGTATCCCAAACCTCCTTACCTGTAATAACAAAATGGAAAAAAATAACTAATGAGGAGTTGGATATTGCATTTGATAAGTTAGATATAAGTATTATAAAACTATCTAATATGTACGTGTTTTCCATATGCCTAAAGCTTTGACCAATAATTTATAATTTTACAGCAAAAGTTGGACGTCAAGGGAATGAGAATAGACGACGAAGGACATGCTGCTATCAAGAAATTTCTTTCTTTAAGATCAAAGATTTCATTTAAAAAAATATTTTACCAAGCACGGAAATGATGTTAAGCCGCAAAATGTCACAGTATTGGAATGGATGGATTTATGCGAATATTGGGAGCAATCAGCTACAAAGGTTAGTTAATTTGATCATGAAACTTAATTTCACAACCTTTTTAACAACTGATTTTATTTTTGTATTTATGAATTGTGAATTATAGATGTTATAATAGATTTTGTTACGTTTATGGTTAGAAAAAAAGTCAAAAAGCCAAACTGGCTAGGAGTCAGGTCAAATGTCAATCAAACTCTAGCTCCAAGGCCTTTGTAGCAATTGGCATGAGATTGTAAGTTATTATCTTTTTATTATTATCTTTTTAATTATATTTTACTTTGATTGACATTTAAAAATTTATAATAAATATTACTAATAATATATTTCAATACAACAGAGTGACAAAGATGGAGAAGAGTGCGACTAGATGAAGCTATGGTATCACACTCATTATGATGAAAGTAAAGGTCAATGGACAACTACCGAATGCAGAGAAAAATGGGTAAGTACACAGTTCATTTACAAATATTTTTTAGCATTTATGAATTTTGGTATCTAATTAATTCTTAAATTTTTAGGAATTAATGTATAAGGAATTGATAGATTCAATATAACAAGGTCGTCCGATGATAGTGAATGAAGTGTGCGACAAAGTCTTGGGCACTAGATCTGATTATGTTGTTGGCATGGGAGTTGGGCCTCGACCACAAGGGAAGACTTTGGTCAAAAAAAGACTTCGAGACCAACTAGAGGAGTCCAAGAAGGTTAATCAGGAGTTACAGTCTCAAGTCGATGAATTGACTAAAAAAGTTAAAACATGCAGGATCGATTAACTACCAAAGTCGAGCAACAAAGAAATGAATTTAAACAAAAAAAATCTCTTGGAAATTTTATGTTCTACACATAATATTTGTTTAGATTAGATATATGTACTCATATTGATTTCTTATATACTTATGACATACTTTTTATATTAATTACTGTAGTATGACATGTTTGGGAATTTGTCTGCACTTATGAAATTCTTGTGATACATAAGTAATTATCAAAATTAATGATATACTAAAAAATTTAAGAATTATTAAATAAATAAAATTCATAAACAATATTGAATAGTTATTAAATAAATAAGATTTAAAAAATAATATTAAAATTGGAAAATTATTAAATTAAATTTATTTTCGAAAAAACAAATACAAGAAAATGGTATTCTGCGACATTCTGCTAACACATTCCAAAGGTTGAGAATTTGACAACATTCTGTGACGTTTTTTTGAAACGTCACGAAAACCCACATTTTGCGACGTTTCAAAAACATCGCCGAATGTGACTTTCTGCAACGTTTTCTGCAACAACATGGAATATTAAAGAAAAATGTCGCGAAATATGGCTTTTCACGACGTTTACTAAAACGTTACGAAATATTATTGATTTCGTGCCGTTTTCTTATAACGTCGGGGAAAGGACAATGTTTTACTTACGTTTTTATAAACATCGACGAATGTTGACATATTCTGCGACATTTTACATAAAACGTGGCAGAAACCTTTTACTTGCACCACAATTCGTGACATTTTTTAAAACGTCACAAATTGGATTTTGCGACGTTTTTAGACATTCTGTGATATTTTAAAAATGTGGCAGATTGTGTTGAATTCTTGTAGTGTTTATTCCCTTGCATTTCATTTTGTGTTTCTTGTCTGATTTTCTCCTTGGCTACCTTTTGGTCTTTTGTTGTGTGTTTTATCTCCTCCTAGGAACTGTGATTTGTGTTTTGGTCATCTTGGTGACACATTTTATTTCTTTATGTTATGTTATTGCTTTGTTCTTCTTTTGTTGGCGTTTTGGTGTTGTCTTCTCTATGTTTTGGACTGTTTATTTTTGGCTATTATGTCGTTTTAGTGATGGAATAGAATTTATTTATGGTATTTTTTTTAATTCCATCAAACCTACAAGAAAATATTCAATATAATTTAAATCCTATTTTGAAATAAAATATAAAAATAAATTATTTGAGTTATTAATAATAAATGCAACAATTTTTGCCCAAATGTGCTATGTAAATGGTTTAAAACGATGTCAAATAGAGGTGTAAAATATACTATAATTTTTACTTATCAGTTAGGATGAAAATCACATGTAACTTTTTGGCCTATCTCTAATTAAGCTAAGAAGAAGGTTAAGTTTTGATGCTTCCACTTTGGATAATATCTTGTAAGAGATAGAATATGTGAGAATACAGAAAGAGGGAAGAGTTAAGGAATGGACAGGAACAACAAAAGAAACATGAAACTTGCTAGTTATTACAATGGCTCCAACATGATGCATGCAAAATAAGAAAGGAATATAGAACCCAGAAGAAGCATATCTTAGTGAGAAAAGTGATGAATGGAAGCTGAGGCAAGCAACAATGGCGAGCCAGATTGGAGTAAACATTTGTGCCTAGTAGACTTAGTATGTCAGGGAAGTAGCAGAGTGTTGTTGGTTTAGCATTGGTTCATAACCACGTGCCAATATTGTGTCTAGACTAAGTGGTTATACAATCCTTTATTATTTATAAATTCTTTTATCCTTTGAAAAAATCTCATTGTGATATTTGTATATGTGATCATTTAACTTGATATCTCTAGAGTATCTCATATAGGGATTGATATGTTTTAATATTACTTATCACCTATTCTTATCAAAGATAACTCAATTTATAGTAATTAGATATAGTATGAACTATATAAAGGTAGTTGAGTAATCAATACAGGATTTATCACCTAAATGATTAAAGAAAATATTTCAATTATGCTCGATTTGTATCGATTCAAGAAATACTTATCTAAGGTGGAATGACAATTCAAAATTAGTTTTTAAATTTCATTAATAAAATTAATTACTAATGGTGGAGAACTAATATGATTAGGCTCGAATAGAGTAGATATTAATTCTATATTCTCTATATAATGGAAACACCGTGTGATGACAAGATTGAATTACTCAAAAAATCATGTATAAAAAGATTAACACTTTTCCATTCCTAATATTTGGGGGATTATGATGTATTATTATAAGCTAATCTTGATCTATAGATATAAATTATGTAATTAAATAATTAAAGTTAAATTAAAAGAGCTTAATTTATCTAACTCCTAAGTATGATTTGAGGTTATAATTTATATTTATTATCAACATATTTAAGAATCTAATAGGCTACACAAAAAACGGTTGATGAGAGAAAAGGTAATTTAATCAAGTTGGACTTGATTGTAAAATTTAAGAAACTTTAAAGGTTAAATAACAGATATTTAATAAATAATGATTAATATTATATATTGAATCAAATTTGGGTCCGATTGTTATTCAACAAGAATTAATTGTAATTCCAATTAAAAATTTAATAAAAATTAGGAATTTATTTTATTTAAATAATTAAAAGTCCAAATCTTATTATAAATAGGCTCAGGTTCTAAAAAGGCCACCACTTCTTGCATACCCCTCTCTACTCTACCTGTAGAGTTCTTTCAACTAATTCATATAGATATTGATAGAGGCTGGACACGCATATAGTTACAGAGGTTGCAATGAATTAGTTTAAAATATGATTTGAGGAAAATGACAAAAAAAGGATCAAGCTTTATAATAAGGTATGATTTATATTTATGCTTATTACATTTATATGTTAATCATGTATGAGAATTTAAATCGATATTGGCTTTCAAAAAATCAAGCAAAAGTTTCATTCTTATTCAACTGTTTTAGAGATTAGATCTCGGCCCAATTTTCAATAGTTCTTATCTTAATATTTTAAGTTCCATGTGGACCTCCTAACTTTAGTTGGATTATAGGGTTGGATAAATTAGGATGTGTATGACATTTTTATTAAAAATACAAGAAAAAGGAAAAGGAAAAACTCCTAATTGATATGAAAGTGTTTGTCCATCTATACCTTATTAATTTTTTTTTGAAAAAATTAAATAGAAATTTGATTAACTAGAATAAGCCATACACATGGTTCATATACGGGTAGTCAACCCATATTAGGACAAATTGTGAGACTTAGGGCATTACAAAATAGTGGCCTATTACGTACACTTGTTTGATTATTTCTTCGCAATAGCTGAACTCATCTCCCACATACTCTGTATCTTGATGAAGATTGCATGTTTGCTTTGTAGGGCGTCTAATGATCAACCCATTCTTGCCAGATGCTTAATGACAGTGGTGGTCTTCAGAAGCAAATTTGAGCCAATACTTCCAGTTCTTATCGAGTTTCAATTGATGCTCCAAAACTTTTCATTATCTATGATAGTTGAACTTTGTCCTTGCTGAGAAAAAAAAAACTCTCTAATTCTATTATGAACCCAATTGTGGAATTGATTTATCATCAATTCCCTATCTCTAAATATACGCATGTTTCTTTCCTCCTATAAATTGTGTACAATGTAGGCCAAATGCAAATAAAAGCATCGTATAATTGACACATATGGATGCTTTATGTTGGCAGACCATTGAATAATATCAGCCCAATTTATAGGTGGTTCCCCTATCTGACATCCTTGTACTACGTTTTTCCACAATCTGTTGGAAAACTCGCATTAGAAGAATATTTTGAGTTGTGCCCTCTGTTGCCTTTTTGTATAGAGAACTTCTATTGGGGATCATTAGAATTTTAATGAGTCAATCTAATGTTGGTAGTCTCCATTTGATTGCTTTCCATAGTAGAATCTGCTTTCCCCACACCATGTTGTATCAATTAATGATTGGATGAGTACCCGTATAGAGTTCCCTACAAGATTTATTAGAGGATTTCCCGTTGCGGCCATAAAAGCTTCTTACACTTACATCATAATCAAGTCGGTATTTTGGGGATTATTTTGTGCCAAAAATTTAAGTGCGGCATAAAAGAAACAATAATTAGTGTCAAATTGTCAATAAACTACATCTTTTTGGGAAATCAATAGTGGTCAAATCACAATGCAAGAAAAAAAAAATACTTTTACAATTTCCCATTAAGATCTCTAAATTTTATTTCTTGAAAAAACAAATTAGAAATGAAATGGTTAAATTAAACCATATCTACTTCAAAATCACATATAACTTTTCTTTTCGAAGTGTCAACCATAAGTTATTCACATGTCTAGCCTCTAATAATATCTATAAAATAGAGAAAAATAATCAAACATTTTAAGAAGAAAAGACATATGAGCTAACTCCCTAGTGTTTTTTCCAATTCATAGAAAAAGAAACTAGAGTTTCTTTCTACTTATAATTAAATTCAACTTTAAGTATAATTACAATTTAATTTTAATAAAATCCAATATTTCATATTTAATCCCTAAAGTTTCTTAAACTTCACAATTAAGTCTAACTTAATTTAAATTGGTTTTTCTCTTTTAAACTACATTTTATATATGATCCATTAGGTTCCTAGCACTACAAGAAAAATGTCATTTAGAGATGGACATTACCGACGAAAAACCTAAACATTCTGTTGGTAAATCAGGTTAGTGAAGGAATTTATCGACAAACAATGACATCGTAGAAACGGCCGTAGGTAACAACTTTCAACGAATAATAGAATG
The DNA here is from genome assembly GCA_027575705.1 of Erythroxylum echinodendron. Classification (NCBI taxonomy): domain Eukaryota; kingdom Viridiplantae; phylum Streptophyta; class Magnoliopsida; order Malpighiales; family Erythroxylaceae; genus Erythroxylum; species Erythroxylum echinodendron. Next base: position 32,155 of record JANZXR010060607.1, on the reverse strand, counting down.
TCTGTCGGTAAATTTACTGACAGACAATTAATGTACCGTTGGTAAATATACCGATGATTGTTTATATGGTTGATCGTTGGTAAATTATCGATGGTCAGTATTTTTCTGTCTGTAGATTTACAAACGGTATTGTCCATTTCGTCGATAAGTTTATTACAGCATTACTGATAGTTATGTTTGTTCTATCAGTGACTATACCAACGGTTATTCTGCAGCAAATCTTATCAGTAAATTTGCCGAGAGAATTGGTTATTTAGTCTGTAATTACTGACGGTTTGTTGTTTTCTGTCGGTAAATAGAATTGGTTTTACCAACGCACATTTGTTGTTCTATCAATAAATTAACTAGAAATTTTTAAAAAAAATATACCGTCAATAAATTTTATTTGATGATCTTATGGTTGAAGCATAATTTAAACTGTTATGAATTATCTGTTCATAATAATTTGATTTGTTTATACATTTAATTTGTTTAAACAGAAAGTTAATTGATGATATAAAGTTAAAATTATCTTAATTGATAATAAAAACATTAATTGTACATAACAAGTAGTTGTAATTCAAATGAAATGACTACAAGTACAATATTTATTTTGTGACTACGGATGCTCTGACTGGTATGATGAGGTGCTACCCCTCCCCTTCAACTCATCCATCTCATTACGGAGCTGAATTATGTACTCCATCGACTATTGCAATTGAGTTGCCAATGTCTGCACTATGTTCTGAAGCTTTTGGACTTCATTAGTTGTGGACTGCCTACTAGATGTTGCTGTGCTGGACGTGGAGGATTGCGAATAACATGTGTTCACAAATGAACCTAAGCCAAATATCCTTCCACGACGGTCCCTATCACTTACTGCATGAAGATAGGTTTGAGTCTCAGTAACATCTTTAGATTGTTGAGACTGTCGTTGAATGCTTTGTTGTATTTGGTCCTATCAGAAGGCAATGTTTATATTATTAAGTGTAATTTCACATGTATTTAGTTCTCTATATCGGGTGTTGACAAATGTCACACTATCATACTTCTTAGTGTGAGTGTGCAAAAAAAAAAACTGATAGCGTGTAGGCCTCATGCCCATAAATTTTTCTTGGATAAGAATAAATTGCTATAAGTGAACTAGAATTTATAAAAATTTAGCATAGTTTCATCTATTTTTATGATATTTACCCCTATTGAACAAAGAAAATAACTCAACAACGTAGTCATATATGGCACCAGACATTTATAACATTATCATTCTCCATAATACAAACATTTTCAATCCAAAATTCACATATCAAATTCAATTAAAATACAGCAAAGTAAAGAAATAAGAATATAAATGTAAAGTGTAGATATTTACAAGTCTCTCTGTATGCTCGTGGTGGGTAATAGATTCTCAAGTATGTATGGAAAAACTCTCTCTCCCCCGGTCCTCCACGTCTATTGACAGAATTATGCTCTAAAATGGACATTGCCTCAGGTGATGTCCCATACTCCTGTCAACGATTCCATATTTGTTCAAAAATATAAGGTGGTTGTACCCCAGTCTTGTGTATCGCACCAACAAAGTCTCGATAATGTGTACATGCTCGTCTCTCTCATACTTTATAAATGACCTTGTCAAATTTAGAATCCCGAAAAATTCTTTCTGAAACAAAAGGAAAAACATTTGATAAATACTTATAATGTAATAATATTTATCTAATGTATAAAATTAATTAAAAAAGAAAATAATAATTTTTTTGTATCTCAAACTCCCAATAGTAAAATTCCTTTATGGCATGAGAGATATTCTTCTATACATAACCCTTAAGATCAATCTTCTCCTTAAATTTGGATGTCATGCTTTTTGAGTACAATCCAGACAGAATCAACCTAATATAAAAATAAATAATTTTATACCATTTTTAAAATTTAAACCTATAACTTAATTATAAACATATAGCATTTTATGTATTTTCACTTATAGACTATTGACAATTGTTATGAAGTTCTTCCATTAGGTCCCTTAGCTCTAGGCTAGGAGCTGCCTCCTTCATCCGTATTGTTTACTCTTTATATCTCTATCGGTATAGGGGGTAGTGGATGACGTAGGGGTGGTGAATGGTGTAGCAGTAGGTACGGAAGGTGATGCTTCATCTGTAAGTGTAGTAGCTAGAGGGGGAGGAGGTGATTCAGCTCCAACTACCACATCATGAGATGCTTCACTTATACAGTAAGTAGCTTCAAATCGTGGTCTGAACCTTGATTACATTATATCCTGTTTTCTCTTTCGTGGCATATTTCAACTTGAAATTAATATTTTATTTAATTTTCTAGAAATATAACAATTTGAATTCAATATTTTATACAATATATTGAAAAGGAAATAATTGATTTGTTGAATATAATATTCAATTACAAATACAAATTAATCGCTATCAACATTTAATTGTAAATCAAAATAATCTTCTTTTTCTGAAGAATTAGAATCAAACTCATGCTCTTCTTCAGATCTCTCACCCTCCTCATCCTTTCTAGATAAAATTTCAACATATTCATTCGATAGATCGTTCAAAGGTTCATTATCCTCATATATGACAAATGCATTTATTTCATAAACATCTTACTGAAACACTTCACTTTCAATTATCTGTTCTCCTTTTCCATATGATTCGAAAACACCTCCAGGTTTAACTTTGCAAACGGCCAACCAATCTAACTTATCTTGTCATAAGCTGGGAAAAGGGACTTAATACACCTGGATCGCTTACACTGCCAACATGAAAGGTTTTGTCTAAATCTTCTTCGTTTGTTGATTTGAACTAGATTATATCGGCTATGCACTTTTATACCAACATTTGGAGTTGGATTAAATCAGTCACACTTAAATATCACACTTCGTTTTATTGGCAATGTAGTGTACTCAATTTCAAGTATCTAAATAATTTTACTATAGTAATCCATCAATTCTCCCTGTATGCAAACTCCACTATTTATTGTTGTTATGCTATGATGATGATATTCTGTATGATATTTGTATCCATTAACGAAATACACCGGATACGATACAGTTCGCAAAGGTCCCTTCACAAGATCACATATGAACTTGTTTTTTATTGGATTTTCTAAGGCCTACATAAAAAATTATCATATTAAACAGTATAATATCATTTGAACACTTAAATCTTATAATTCAATCATTTCAATATTTGTAAGTGAAAACTTACATAGTTCTCGAACCATCGAGGAAAGTGTCTTCCAACTTCTTTATTGATATCATCCTGTGTTTTTTCGGGCATGAGCTTGTATAACAATTCCTAGTATAATCCAAAAATATTATTATGAATTTCAGTTATGAATAACACTAAATTTCAAAACCCAAATAATCAGTTTCAACTTATTGCATGAAAAGTTGAACCTTTTGACAGTTCAATAACATATAACCATGAGCAGCTTCAATTTCTTCCTCCATTAATATTCTTCTTGTTGAGCATCCATATGTTCGTCCAGGATATATGAAAATGGATAAGTTACCATCAACATCACTAGTTCCTCCCCCATCGTCGTTACGAGAAACTTCATCGTCATTACGAGAAACTTTTCTTTCGCTTGTGTGAACATGCGGCTTAAAATAATCTGAACAAAAAGTACTAACTTCCTATACTAAATAAGCATTACATATCGAATCTTCAACTCTAGCCTTGTTGTTGAAATTTTTCTTCAAGTGATGCAAATACCTATATTAGCGAATAAGGTTATACCAATTTAGTTATTCAAACATGTTATTACTTTAATTCGAATTACCTCTCAAATGGATACATCTATTGATATTGAACTGGATTGGCTAGTTTAGCCTCGTGTGCTAAATGCATAGGTAGATGCTCTATACAGTCAAAGAAGCTTGGAAGAAATATCCCTTCTAACTTGCACAAAATTACTGCAATTTCCCTTTCTAGTTTTTTTATTTCAGCCAACTTGATTTCAGATGATGATAAGGTTTTGAAAAACAAATTTAATTTTGTTATTACTTCCCAAACCTTATTCGGTAGCAATCCCAAAATACAATTGGAATTAGCCTTTGCATAAACATATGACAATCATGACTTTTCATCTCAAATAATTTGTACTTCCTCATGTCCACACACCTTGCCAAGTTTGAAACATAACCATCGAGAAATTTTAGACTTTTCAACCATTCATATAATATTTCCTTTTGTTGTTTGTCTAAAGTGTAACATGCTTTTAGATATTTACTGGTACAAAGATCTTTATGTTACTCATTTCTTCTACAAAAAAGTTTCAAATTAGCTCGTGATTTTGCATTGTCTTTTCTCCTCCCTTCAACGTTCATTATGGTATTGAACAAATTGTCAAAAATATTTTTTTAATATGCATCACATCTAGATTATGAAGTATCAAATTAGTTTTCCAATTTAGAAAATCCCAAAAGATGCTTAGTTTTCTTTAACCAAAGTTTTTACTAATACTTATATTAACTTCATTAGCTTCAAATTCTATAGCTTTTAGCAAGCCTAATTCCTCAATCTCCTACAATATTTCTTTACTAGCTTTGTAAGGGGGAAGAGGTGTTTTTACCATCCTATTCCTAATGAACTTTTGTTATTGCATCTAAATGGATGATCTAGAGGAAGAAATTTTCTGTAGTTGTCAAACTAACATATTTTGCCCACGTTTGAAAGATAAAATGCATCAGAATCATTGCCACAATAAGGACAAGCCAATTTCCCTATAGTGTTCTATCCAGATAACATATAATATGTTGGAAAATCACTAATGGTCCACATCAAAGCTGCTCTCAACATAAAATTTTGTTTCAGAGACACATCATATGTCTCAACACTATATTACCAAAGATACTGCAATTTAGATATCAATGGTTGTAAGAATACATTAATTTTATACTTTGGATTTGCAGGCCCTGACACAATCAATGTCAAGAACATATATGCCTCTTTCATACACATCTATGGAGGAAAATTATAAGGAGTAATTATGATTGGCCATGATGAATATTGCTGACCAAATTGAGAAAAGGATGGAATACATCCATTGATAATCCCAACCTAACATTTCGATTTTTAGCTACAAACTTATAATGGTTGTCATTGAAATGTTTCCATGCCAGTGCATCTAATGGATGACTCATTATTCCATCTTCTTGTTGGTGTTCATGATGCCATCTTATGTGAGATGCAGTAACATCAGAAGCATATAGTCCTTGAAGTCTCAAAGTTAGTGGGAAATAATGCATCCGCTTCCATGGTACTAATTTATGTTTAATAGAACGCTTTCTAGGCTTGAACCTAGATGGAACACAAAATTTGCTTTCTTGTAATTCCACACCATCTCCCCAATACAACATACATCCCAATTTGCAACAATCAATCTTTTTAATAGGCAAATCAAAATCTTTAATAAGTTTCTTCATATTGTAAAAACTATCAACCATTGTATAATCAGGAGGCAATGATTCATTATACTAGATAAGAATTTTATCAAAACCACGATCAGAAATGTGCCCTTCAGATTTTATGTTCAATATTTGTGCAATTGAAGATAATTGAGTCATTGTCTCACAATTTGGCCATAGTTTTTGGTCAACTGAGTATACTAAGTCAAAAAACTGTTTTACATATGGCTTTAGTTCTTCTTCAAGATTTTCTATATTTTCCTGAAAGGTATAACCGACTACATTATAAACCATTTTCATATAAGGATTTTCATTTGCATCCACATTGTTTTTTCTAAATCCAATCCCCCCTTCATACTCATTTGAGTTCACTAGAAATTGTACTTCATTACCCCTTGAGGTGTTATAAATCAATGGCTTCTTATATTGTGTATACTTAAAAGAATTTCTAACAAACTCTTTTCTCAACAGATGCCCATTCACTTAATCAATAGGAAGAAAATGATTGTGTTTGCACTTTTTACATGGACATCTAATCTTTGGGCTAACCATAGATGTAGGTTGAAAATATGCATAATGAATAGAAGCTTTAACTCCTTCAATAAACTCAGGATTAATGAAACCATCAGGGGTTAATCTTCTATACATCCAAGATCTATCATCATTACTTATTTCTACAAAACTGTTAATTTCAAACAGTGATTTCATTTTTAGTATCCTTTATGTTCCCCAAAGTTTACAGAATATCTAAACTTTACACAACATCCCCTAAGTATTAACCAATTAAATTAATCACCTATAATTGATTAAAAAATTATGGTACTTGGCATTGTTTACACCTGTGAATCAAGAAAACAAGTTCTCGCTATGACTTATAGGCTTATGAAACTTTTCACCGATAAGCCTCACAAGAGTTGCATAATGGGTTTCCAGCCTATATAACATCCTAGGGGTTTCTTATGTAAAGAAATTGTCTTGTCTATAAAACTTATTAATTCCTTATGTTAATACTAAGTTTGCATTAATCACATTGAAGTTGAATTATTAATCGATCAAATTAATGACCCATAATTGATTTCAAAACTATGTTATGTGGCACTTTTTACACCTATAAATTAAAAAAATGAGTTCTTGCTGTAACGCCTAGGCTTGTGGAATTTTTCACAGATAAGTCTCATGGGAGCTGCATCACGAGTTTCCAGCCTATATATCGTCCTAGGGGTTTATTATGTAAAGAATTTATCTTGTCTATAAAACATATTAACTCCTTGTGATAATACTAAGTTTGCATTAGTCATATTGAGGTTGAAGTATTAATCGATCGAATTAATGACTTACAATTAATTTCAAAACTATAGTACATGGTATTGTTTACACCTGTGAATCAAGAACAAGTTCTCGCTGTGACTCCTAGGCTCGTGGAATTTTTCATCGATAAGTCTCATGGCAGCTACATCACGGGTTTCCAACCTATATACTATCCTAGGGGTTTATTATACCTCACATCATCCATAACATCTCAAACTCATTCCACATACAATAAATTCTTATGTAATCATACATCTACTCATCAATGATTCAAACATAACCCAAATATAAATAATTAGACTATTAAAGAAGAATATAAAAACTCATTAATGACTATGCCATTGGAGCTAGCACACATATATCCAAGGACATATTAGATGAAACTAATACAAAATTGAAGAAATAATACCAGGCAATTTCGTTGGTTTTCTTGATGGAACAACCTTTGCTCCAATTTCCAATGCGATGGGAGGCCCAAATATAAATTCCTGAGCTTCTATGCCTAAAAAAGGAATTTAAATCATATAATAAGAAACGAACTAACATCTTGAAGTTGAATCAATGAGCATATCTATGACCTAGATCATATGAAAACATTCTTTCAGCAAAGCATTAAACAGAAGTTTATAATCACCAAATCCCATAAATTTCACACTTATAAGTTTTGAGTTTAGCACTGTAGCGATGATATTTAATTAATTTTCATACAGGAAAAAGTGACAGAACATGTCATTTGAGAAACAATACAAGATTTAAACATTATATCAATGCAAAATAGAGGAGGCATGATAAAGAAACAATATAAGATTTAGTCATTAACATTACATCAATGTATGATAGAGAAATGAAAAATCCACATATTGATAAAGCCAAAGCAACGGCCCAGTCGTAACTTGCATAAACCGGGTGCCCCCCTTTCTTTAACAAGTTGGAGCATCATCACCAACCACCAACCACTCAAATCAGGTCTTAGCACATGCCCTCTACAATCACAAGAAGAATGGAAACAAAACACAGAAAGAGAGGAGAGCCACTTAAAGGGAAATTTTAATAGAGAAAGCAATCAATGATGCACCCACTAACATAGAACATTAGTCAAACAAGAAATCATTCTAATAGGGAAACATATAAATTATGATTGACACAGCTTCTTTAGTGTAAGAAGAAGAAGAGATACGTATAAATGACTATTCTTAGAACATTAGAAGACACAATAGTCCTAATAAACAGCTACTTATCTATGGCTATATAAAAAAAGCTAATCCTTTTTTGGTTGGCCTTTTGGAAAAAAAGATTAAGAAGAACTCTTGGAAGAACCTGAATCTCCTTGGTAAGAAATTAAATGCTCTTACAAACCACCAAAGTCATTACAATGAGGAATAATTATATATTTTCGTCCATCGAAGTTGGATATTGATGTTCATTTGAAAAAAGGACAATAAGTGTAAAGAAGAGAGAAGAATACAATTTTCAACTAAAAGACTATGACATCTTAGAAAAACATTAATATATTTGTTTCTCTTTAAGACTAGCATAGCTCTTGGGTGCATTTATAAGAAGATATTAAATAAGATATTATCATATTCTTCACCAACACTCTAGAGATAATTGCTAATGCACACTTTTCTATTAAATTAAGGAGGAACATCATTGTTAATCCAATGACTAAACGTGATACACCCCTCTTAGTTGATGCATTTATTCTCTTAGTGAACAAATCATATTTCACCTTATAGTTCTCATACAATATTTAAGAATAGATCTATAATGGTTAATTATAAACTCAATAGTTAAGAATAAAGAGAATACATTCGACCAACAAATAATTTGATCATGCATTAATAATTAATAATGCATTACAAGCTATATCCTTAAACCTAATTAGGATTTTTAGCCGCTAATCATAACTAAATAAAAAAAATTGCAAAAATTAATGTTAACATGAGGGAAAGAATGAGGAAAATAATTAGAGAAATTGTTAAGATCTCCTCTAATCTTGCTCCCAATCCTCTTTTGACGCTAAGAAAAAATAAAACCATGCAAACTCCAACAATCTTCAAACATCAACCCCTGATGCCTTTTACAAAGTTGTTCATCTTGTTAGCGTCTAAATGATTCCTAAATCCCTCTTGATTGGACAACTATGAAAAAAGGTTGTGCATAATTTCAAGATTTCTCCTTAAAATCATCACTTATAGGACAATAAACTACATATATGAAAATATAATATCATTTATATAAAAACATACTATAAAATATGTCAAATTACAACCAATTTAACCCCTAATAACATGTAAAATATCAACTTGTTAGATTATCTCATACTTAACCTTATGATTTTTCTTAAGCAATGAACAATAACAAACTTATCTACTAACCTAATCATTTCATTTGGTAAGAAAAGTGAAGGACATATCTAAAGGTCCGCATGCTTTACTGATCCAAATACAATCATAGTAGATAATCGTTAAATACTTTCTTACATTGAATATAATACATTCCCCTTCTTTTCACTCTTTTTTCCACCATTTAAGTCAACAAAAGATAAAAAGAAGCAATACCCTTTAACCCTACACTTTATCAAAAGAACTGAAATCATTTTTCAAAGAACAGACATTTCATCAACCACCTTACATGCATCAGAAATTCATCCTAGCATCATAACCAAAATCACATCTTGTCCCTTCTATCATTAATATTTATACCTTAAAAGTGTTTTCCAATCGTAGAATGCACAAATAAACAAAAGTAATGAAATACCCAAATTAACTTTCATCCAATATACAAAAAAAACACGACAGTGGCTGCAAAAATACCTCCACCGAAGCACATGATGACAGTGGCCGGAGACATGATAGGGAAATATAAGTCCACTATAAAGAAACGGGAGAGAAGAAAATCGCAGAATAGGAGAGACGAAGCAGACGAAGAAGAAGACGCAGGTGGAGGGGGAGAGGGGGAGAGTTTAACGCCAAATAACGTTGTTTTCTTTTACTTTAAAATAGTAAATTCGAAGCAGACGACGACATCTACCTTGAAAATTTACCGATGGAATTTACCGATAGACAAATTTTCATTAGTAAACTCAAAAAATTCCCTCCTTTTTTACCAACGGTCATTTTATACCATTGTTGAAGTCCGTCACAAATTTTGACAAGGTGATTTTCCTACATTTTTACAGACGGATATTACTACCATCTCTAAACAAAAATTTTCCTGTCAATTTTATTATCAGAAATTGATTTTCTGTCTTAAAGTCCATCGCAAATTTTGCCACAATGATTTCCCTCCATATTTACCGACAAATATTACTACTACTGCTAAACAAAATTTTTCTTGTCAATATTACCGATGGAAAATCAGAAATTGATTTTCTGTCACTAAAGTCCACCGCAAATTTTACCGGGATGATTTTCCTCCATATTTACCGACGAATATTGCTACCACTGCTAAACAAAATTTTTCTCGTCAATATTACCAATGGAAATTGATTTTCCATCGGAAATTTTCTATCAATAATTCCTACTTTTCTTGTAGTGTAATATGTTGGTGATGATTATAAATTATATTTCTAATTCATAATTAAAATTAGTTAAGTTAAAATTCTTTTTTATTTTATCTTTAATTCTCTAATTAAATAATACATAATCATATATCAAGATTAATATTTAATAATATGTCATGACCACTAAAATATTAGAAATATCTATGGATAGTTATTATGTATATCTTAATAATTTTGTCATTTAACGTTTGAATTGGATATTAAGTATGAAATCAATGTCCAATATACTTAAATTCAATCATGTTTGCTCTTGCTAATTAGTAACTAATTTATAATGATATTTTAAAACAATTTTCAAATGTTAATTCACTTTAGTGATTTCCTTAATTTACTACTAATTGAGAACAATAGATTATTCTTTCTAATTACTTTAAGATGACGAATCATCTATTGACTTACTTAAATATCTCCATATAGTTTATCTTATATCTAATTACTACCGAATAAGCTATTCTAAATAGAATAGGTCATAAGTTGCAAAAAAATATCGTAATTCTCAGATAAGATACCTTAGTAATATTAAGTTTAAGGATAAATTATAAACCAACATAACGAGGGCAAGCCTTAGAGCAATTTGTAAGGTTACTCCTTTGTGACTAGAAGGTCATGAGTTTGAGGAAACAACCTCTTTGTAAAACACAAAGGAAAGGCTGTGTATAATTGATGACCCTCACATGACCGTCATAAAGCGGGGAACCTTATGCATTGAGGTTTTAAAACAAAAAGAAATAATGAGGAAATATGTAAACATAAGTAATACTTCATTCGGGATACTTATGGTTGAGCCTATTCAGTGAACTTATTATCTAATAAACACACATAAGTTTGTTTAAGTACCTCTATATTTTAGTTTATAATATTGATTAATTCCTTCATAAGGAAAAGATACAGCGTGTACTAGTCTTTCTGCATTATTAATGTCCAATTTTAATAGAGCGGTAACTAGAAATAGTTTAGGAATAATACATAAATGCAATACAAATCTCATAATTATGATCCCATCATTTTTTTAATGACAAAAGATATTTGTTATATGGATTTTATCTTATACATTAGTTAATTAAACAAGTACATATAAGATAAAGAATGCTTTTAATTAATTAAGTCCTAAATCTACACAGTTAATTAAAAAATACTTATAAGATAAAGAATGCATTTAATTGATTATGTCACAAAATCTACACCTAACAAATTGTTTATAGGGCATACATCAACAGAATTCTGTATGGAAAAGTAAAACCTGATGTCAACCTTAAGGTATAACTTTTCCTCATTCAAGTTCTTATATGTAAAAGGACAATATCACAATACTAAATTTGATCTTATATAAAAGGACAATATCACAATAATAAATTTGATCTTAGGTTGAAGCAGAAATCAAAGATAGAGAGGATGCAACAAAAATGTGACATTTTGAAAGTTATAGAAAATGTAACTACAAACAACTTAAAAATATTTATCAAAATTAGGCAAAATAAGGATAACTATGAAAATTTTAGTGTTAAAGGTCTTTTGAATCAATATGTTGCACCTAAAAATAAAAGGGATTATATTAACTCTTCAACAGATCCAATTCTTTTCTTTTTTTACTTAGAGTTTTACAGTTTGTTTTCCTTTCCAAATTTAGATATACTAAGGTACTTAATTAAAACAAAAATGCCTTAATTTCATTTATGGTAAATAAAAAACATTCATGGTCTAAAACCATATTACATCTAAGTAATATATATATAAAAAGAATACTATAATAATTTATCTTATTAATTTGGAAATTCTATTTTCATAATATATTTTGATTTTCATATTAACATAACTTACTTTATAATATACATTGTGCTTATATATTGATTTTGATTTACTACACTTAGTGATTAATACCTTAGAAATGCTTAAAATATTCACTTTAGCTCATATTAGATTTTAGGTAAATTTTGAAAGTGAAGGAGCTAAAGTGACATGAAAGCATATTCACTGAAGCCATCTTCTCAATGTCCACACTTTATTGATTCATAGAGTAAGAAGAAGAAGAGGATTGAAAGAAGAAAAGACAAGATAAAATGTGAAGTAAAGAACAAAGGAAGAAGAGTCTCACAGCCACTCATTGGTGCTTACAGCCATAAGAGGGTTCGTCACAAACGTGACACACTAGTCACACCCGTTACATACACACTTACAGCTGTGACGAAGCATGTCACACCCTTGAGTCCATTCTCATGAGCATCAAAAGGGACAACTGTTCCATTTAACCCTAGTTTTAAACTATAAAGGGTAATGTTTGACGACAGAAAGAACTTTTTAGGGATAAAAGCGAAAACCTTATTTTTCTTCGTTCTTATTCTTTCAATACCAATAGTGGTGATGATGGCTAATGCTTAGAGCTTGAAGGAGAAGATGGAAAGCTAACTTCCCGATGCCGATTTGGAGGTGCAATCGACTCCAAGGAACACATTAAGCATAATATCGTTGTGTATCATTTCTTTCCCTCTTTTTGGATTGTTTACGTTATCTTGAGATTAATGATTGGGTATCGTGTAAGATTGCTTTTGATGCTCTATTGAATCATTTTTTATGAAAACCCATTGCTAGAATTTGAATGCAATATGTAATATTCGTGTTAAAGGTTGTATGTGGCAACTAACAGTATTGAATTGCTAGGGATAACATAGCATAAGTTAAATAATCCAAGCTTGTGTGATTATTGCTTAGATTGGTCCATTTTCTCACTTGTAATTCGACTATCTAGATAAACTTAGAGGGCTTGCTCTAGGTTTCCCGATAGTTGAGGTTGATCAAAGAGCTTGTTTTAATTAGCTATGACTTAAGGAAAAATTAGATTAACAGAGTCTATTGCTAGTTCACGACTAATATTTTGGAAAAAGGTGTGAGGATAATAATGTAATGATATATGTTAAAATGTGTGTAGGTCAAGATTAAACTAAATAGCTAAGTTTTACACATAATTATCACTCGTCATTTTTAACTGTTTTTGATAAATTGCTTGCATTACTTTAAATTTATTTTGTTATCTCAATTAAATCTACCCAAAACTCCCTGTTTTATTTCTTTTACATTAATTATTTCATTGCTAAAATTAACCAAGCATTCCCTATGGATACGATCCTAACTCACCATAACTACAAATTTTAGTGTGCAGAGTTAGGTAAATTTTATAGTGTACTCAACATGCATTGTCAAATTTTGACACCGTTGCTCAGGAGTGTGGTGATTTAATTTTTGTTTTTGATTTTAGTTGGTATTTAATGTATATATTTCTTTATAATTGTTTCTTTTTTTTTATTTGTTAATTTTTAAACGTTTGTTAGTGTTGGTGTATGGTAGTGACCAGATCTCTTTGTGAAAAACTTGAGCAACTTGATCTAGAGGTCGAGAGGACACTACGGAGATTAAAAAGAGAAATAAGAACAAATTTAAAATTAGAACCAGAACTTGAATCTAAAGATACTATGGCAAATCTAAGAATGCTAAGGGATTTGACTGCACCAGAACTAACTCAAAGACCTTTGTGCATTACATTTCCAAATTTTGCTAAGAATGTTACTTTTAAGATAAAGTCTAGATTAATACATTTATTACCAAATTTTTATGGTGTTGTAGGTGAGGATGCAAATAAGCACCTAAAGGAGCTAGATGTGGTCTGTTTGAGTATGAAACCTCCTGGGGTGGCAGACGAGTAAATCACGTTGAGGGCCTTCCTGTTCGATTTTCCTGCTGGAAATGTGAATACTTGGTTAGAGATGAAGAGACTGTTCTTGGAGAAATATTTTCCAACATCAAAGACAACATGTATTCGGAAGGAGATATGTAGCATCAAGTAGCATAATAGAGAGTCTCTTTATAAGTAGTGGGAGAGTTTTAAGAAGTCATGTGCCAGTTTTCCATACCATAACATTCTAGAGCAACTTCTTATCTAGTATTTCTACGAAGGATTACTATAGATGGAGAGGAGTTTGGATGATACGACAAGTGAGATGACACTTTATAAGAAGACTCCTATTGAAGATAGGATTCTACTTGAGTGGATAGCCACTAGCACTCAACAATTCGACACTCGTAACAATGTTCAATGAGTAAATTAGGTAAGTACTTCATCCATTGAACATCGTTTAGATGAGCTAACATCTTTTGTTAAACATAATGTAGTTAGATAGGCTCAGGTAAATGCATGTGGAATATATTTGAACACGAGCCATCCTACTGATGAGTGCCCGATAATACAAGAGGGAAGTATGGAGTATGTGAATGATGCAGAAGGAAACTTTCTAATACAACCTCTACTCGTAAAGGAATAACCCAAGTTGGAAGGATCATCTCAACTTAAGTTACGGAGGGAACGAGCAACATAATTACTTCAGAAATCGATCGCAAGGAGCACAACAATTTTAACCAAAACTGAAAGCAGCACATGGAGCCTCCTCCTCTAGTTTAGGTATATATCTTGACAAATTTATCAAGACCTCTACTGGTAAAAATCTTTGACTTAATAATAATATGCAGTAACTTAGTCAAGGTATGCAACAACTTCAATAGAGTATGATGCAGCTTAATCAGAATATTCAACAACTTAAGCATGAGACAAAATTAAGCATACATAATGTGGAAAACCACATAAGCCAGATAGCAATAAGGCTCAACCATTTAGAATGATAAAGTGAAGGAAATCCACCATCCCAACTGAGGTGAACTCGAAGAATGTCAATACTATAACCCTGAGGAGCGGACAGGAGATTAAGGGTCCCAAAAGAACTCCAACGAGTATTGTTCTTGAGTAGGAGATCGAGAAGGAAATGGGAAAAGGAAAAATCTATCATCGAGTACAAAGGTAAATAAATTTCAAAAGCGTTAATATCATTAAGACTAACCCTCCACCTTTTATGAAGAGATTGGCAAGAACTAACAAGGAGAAGAAGGATAAAGAGATATTGGAGATTTTTCCAAAAAATCGAAGTCAACATACCTTTGCTCAATGCAATCAAGCAAGGACTAAGGTATGCCAAATTTCTCAAAGAACTGTGTACACATAAGAGGAAATTGAGGGGTGATGAAAAAGTGATGATGGGTGAGAATGTGTCTGTGATTTTTAGAAAGAAAACACCTCTAAAATGCCAGGATCTAGGTATGTTTACCATTCCTTACAAAATTGGTAATACTATGATCAATAGAACTATGTTGAATTGGGAGCTTCAATTAATGTGATGCCTTGTTCAAATTATGCTTTTTTCAATTTGAGTCCTTTGAAAGAAACAAGTGTTATCATACAATTGGCTGACCATAGTAATGCTTACCCTGATGATGTGGTTGAGGATGTTTTGGTGCAAGTAAATAAGTTAATGTTTCTTACAGATTTTTATGTTGTTGATATGAATGATGATACTTTATAAAACCTGATACCTATCTTGCTGGGGCAATTGTTTCTCAATACAACTCAAATTAAGATAGATGTTTGTGAGCGCACCGTCACGATGGAATTTGATGGGGAAGTGATTCATTTCAATATATTTGATGTTACGAAGCATCCTCCTGATGATCAATTTGTTTTCTCTGTTGATATGATTGATCCTTTGGTAAAAGAAATGTTTAAATTAAGTTGCAAGGATCATTTAGAAACAGTATTAACTGAGAAAATGGAAGCAGAATCCAACAATGATATCGAAGTGGGAGAGGAGTTAATGGAAATGGCAACTGCTTTGGAATCATTGGAGAATTCTCCAAAAGGTTTTGATTTGGCTTTTGTGAATTATCTGAATCTCACCACAAGTTGTTACCTTTTGATGTGTAGGTGCTGGAATTGGAAATGAAGCCATTGCTTACCCACCTCAAGTATGACGATTTGGGAGATAATCAGACTCTCCCAGTTATCATTTCAGTGGAGTTGACTTTGAATTAAAAGGAAAGACTGGTTCGAATGCTGACAGAGCATAAAAAAGCCATTGGGTAAATGATTGCATATATCTAAGGAATAATCCCATCAATATGCATGCATCGTATTTTGTTAGAGGAGGATGCATAGTCAATAAGGCAACCTTAGCGTAGGCTGAATCTACCAATGATGGAAGTTATGAAGAAGGAGGTGTTGAAACTTCTCAATACAGGGATTATCTACCTGATCTCTGATAGTAAATAGGTAAGTGTTTTCTAGTTGGTTCCAAAGAAGTATGGAATCACCGTTATGACTAATCAAGAAGGTAAGTTGGTTCCCACTAGAATGCAAACTAGATAAGGAGTGTGTATTGACTATAGGAAATTGAATTCAGCAACTCGTAAAGACCACTCTCGCCTTCACTTTATTGAACAAATGCTTGAAAATTTGGCTAGTTATGTTTATTATTGTTTTCTAGATGGCTTTTCAAGTTATTATGAATATTTTTTTTTAGATGGCTTTTCAGGTTATTATAATTATTATTGTTTTCTAGATGGCTTTTAGATTCTGATCACACTGGAAGATCAAAAAAAGAACACCTTCACATGCCCATTTAGTACGTTCGCTTATCGAAGAATGCCATTTAGATTATGCACCGCACCTACCACATTCCAAAGATGTCTGATAAGCATTGTTTTTAGTATGTTGAGAAGATCATAAAGGTATTTATGGATGACTTTAGTGCATATGGTTCTTCTTTTGATGAATTCCTTGAGAATTTTGCTATTATCTTGTAAAGATGCATAGAAACTTACCTTGTGCTGAATTAAGAGAAATGTCATTTTTTAGTGGATCAAGGTATAGTTTTAGGGAATGTTATATCTACTAGGGGTATTGAGGTAGAAAAATATAAAGTTTATCTTATTTCTTCTTTACCTTACCCCTCTACTGTGCAAGAGGTGCATTCTTTTCTTAGGCATGAAGGTTTTTATCGAAGGTTTATTAAGGGCTTCTGGAAGATAGCCGCACCATTATGCAAGCTCTTACAACAAGATGTCTCCTTTGAGTTCGTTGAGAAGGAAGCATTCAAAAAAGTTAAGGAGTTTTTGACATCCCCACCGGTGATTCAACCGCCAGATTGGAACCTCTCATTTGAGATCATATATAATGTAGGCGATTATGCAATGGGGTCAGTGGGAAAAATTTTACATGCCATCTACTATGCTTCCAAGACTCTAAACCCAAATCAATTAAATTATTCGACTACTAAAAAAGAACTGTTATTTGTGGTTTTTGCTTTAGAAAAATTTTGATCATATTTGCTTAGTGTTAAAGTCATTGTTTATTCTGACCATTCAACTTTACGATACTTGCTCACAAAGAAGGAAGCAAAACTGAGGCTGTTCAAATAGATTCTCCTCCTTTAAGAATTTGACTTGGAGTCAGATATAAGAAGGGGACAGAAAACGTGGTGGTTGACTATCTCAGCCGTTTGATCCAGGAAAAAGATGACACCATCATGGTATGCAGACATTGTCAATTTCTTAGTTACTATCCAATTACCTATTGGTTTATCAATAGCTCAGAGGAATAAGCTATGGAATGAAGCGAAGTATTAAATTTGGGATGACCCATATCTTTGGAGGCACTGCGCAAATCAAATCATCAAGATGTGTGTACTTGAAAGTGAAACACTGTCGATCTTAGCCTTCTTCCATTTGTATGCATATGGAGGACATTTTTTAGTGAAAAAGACGACTAATAAAGTTCTGGAGAGTTGTTTCTATGGGCCATCATTGTTTAAACATGCATGTACCTTTTGTAAATCATATGACAGACGCCAACAGTCTGGTAACCTGTCCCATAAGGATCAATTTCCACAAACCATATCCTTTTTGTGAAATTTTTTATGTTTGGGGTATTGACTTTATGGGACCTTTCCCCTTGTCTTTTGCCTTTACATATATATATATATTACTTACAGTCGATTATATTTCTAAATGGGTAGAAACAAAAGCCACTAGAACTGATGATGCAAAGGTTGTTGTAGATTTTGTTAAGGATAATATTCTTTCTAGGTTTGGGGTACCAAAAGCAATCGTTAGCGATAGAGGAAACCATTTTTGCAACAGAGTGATGGAGAAAATGTTCAGAAAATATCACATCACACACAAGGTTTCCATTGCTTACCACCCCCAAACTAATGAGCAAGTTTAAGTCTCGAATCGAGAAATCAAGTTGATCCTAGAGAAAACTGTGCAACCCAATAGGAAGGATTGGAGTGTAAGATTAGATGATGCACTAAAGGCCTACATGAAAACTTAGAAAACATCAATTAGGACGTCTCCGTATAGACTAGTGTTTAGGAAGCCAGGTCATATTTCAGTGGAGTTACAACACAAGACAAATTGAGCTATAAAAAGATGCAACATGAATTTGGATAATTGCGAGTATGCATAGTTGTAACTGCAATAGTTGGAGGAGATGAGGAATGGCTCCTACCACAGCACAATGATATATAAGGAGAAGACGACGACTTTTCATGATAAGATGATTTCAAGGAAAAGCTTCGTTGTGGATCAGAAAGTGCTTTTATATCACTCTAGGCTCAAATTATTCCTAGGTAAGTTGCATTCTCATTAGGTTGGTTTGTTTGTTGTTACTCATGTCTTTCCTTTTAGTGTAGTAGAGATAAGGAGTCTAAAAACTGACAATACATTCAGAGTGAGTGGTCATCATTTGAAACCATATTATGAAGGCTTCCAAACGGAGGATTTAGAAGTGTTGATGCTAGAAGATGTGACTGGTGTTACTTGATGAAAGCAATAGGGAGTCGAGCCAATGATAATAAACAAAGGCCCTACTTGAGAGGTAACCGAAGGGAAGCCAATTTCTGTTTATTTACATTCTCATATTTACTATTTTCATTAAATTCTTCAATTCTTGTATTTGATGTTACATTGGGGACAATGTAAGTTTTAAGTGTGGAGGTGGGGATCTTAGTTTTTATATATGTTTTTGAGCTTAATTGTGTGGCTTCTTAGGCAGTTTTCAAAATAAAAAAATTTATTGTTTTCTATTGCTTTTAAGATTATATAGTCATAATTAGAGTGTGAATTAACTAAAAAATTCATGGCAACTTTAACATGTACTTTTGCTCTTGTGATTATTCAATGTGCATTATCCTTATAAGAGTGGTGACTAGTGGTAGACAAAAAAAAACTAATAAGATTTTGAGCCATATTAGACTGACACATCCACATTAGTCTCACTGTCTTTTGTTATGAGTGACTTTCATAACATGGACATCCTGACTTTGCTTTGATTTTCTATTCAAGACCACATTTTTATCACATGCACTGTCATGAAAATGATTAGGCATTCTTTGTTTTTTACGAGCTACATTAGTCAAATAACCTACCCATTTATATGAATTTTCCATTGTGAACCTCCTTGGAACTTTATTAGCCTTTCTTTTTGTATAAACCATATTACATGCTTTTAAACCTAACCAAAAATCCTACCCATCCCTTAAAGCTAGTGGAGCATTTATTGATTATTTATGATTATGGGATGTACAAAAGTATAAGTGTTGGGTTGTGCATATGTATAAGATGGTTATTATTGTTAGATGTTATTTTATGTCATGTCAATGGAATTCCCATATTGATGTAGCTTCTTCCAGTTTTTAAATGAAAAGAAAAAAAAAGGAAAGAAAGGAAAAGAAAAGAAAAGAAACGGAAATAGAAAAAGAAAAGAAAGAAAAATGTTTGAATAAAAATATAAAAGAGGAAATGCACATGTTTTGCAAAGTTATTTATGATAAGTCTAAGTTGTATTGAATAGGTGGTTTGAATATATTACATATAAGGAAGATGTTGTTTTGGATGGAGCACGCTTTGTGATTTATTCATATGGTATGGTGTGAAAGCTTAATTGAGTTGTGAAATATAATTGTTTCATTCATCATAGCTGACGGTACCCAGTTTTGAATGAATATTAACTTGTGCACTTGATATCTTCTTAAGTGTTACTTTTGCTTCACTAGCTTTATGACTTTTTATGCCACATTACCCAAAATACATCTCACTTTACCCTTGCTTACATTACAACCCTAGAAAAGTCCTTTGATTCATGATTATGCATGTGACTTTTAGTGGTGGAGAAATGAAATGATATGTAAAGTTGTGGATTGTTATGATCATAAATGGTGTTTGAGTGTACCCGTAGAAATATCTTATTTAAACACCCTTTGTCTAAGTCTACCTCTAAATTACTCAGTTTCTAAGGATAATGAATGTTAATTGAATATAAGTAGAAGCTTTAAATGTTGACTTATTGCTATAGGTTTGGAAAGTCATTCATCTTTACTTATGATTATCTATTTTTAGGAAATATGGAAAATGAGCATGAGTTTTGGTTTGTGATTTTGATTTTGACGATTTGCCTGGGGACAGTCAAAAGCTAAATGTGGGGGAACTTAATATGTGCTTAAATTTTGATTCATTTGATTTACTACACTTACTGATTAATTTCTTAGAAATGCTTAAGATACTCACTTTAGCTCATATTTGATTTTAGGTATATTTCAAAGTGAAGGAGCTAAAGTGACCCCAAAGCATATTCATTAAATCCATCTTCTCAATGTCCACACTCTATTGATTCATTAAGCAAGATGAAGAATAGGATTAAAAGAAGAAGAGACAAGATATAATGTAAAGTAAAGAAAAAAGGAAGAAGAGTCCCACGAAACGACAGTGAGAGGTCTCTCACAGCCGTGGCCCTCTCAGCTTTTGTCACAACCGTGACAAGTGTGTCATCGGTGTTACACACACACAGGCTCACGGGTGTGAGAAAGCATGTCACACCTGTGAGTCCATTCTCACGAGCATAAGAAGGGATAGCTGTCCCATTTAACCATAATTTGAAACTATAAAGGGTAATGTTTTTACGGCAAAAAGAACTCTATGGGGACAGAAGCAAAAACCCTTATTTTTCTTCGTTTTCTCTTTATCTTTCAACACCAACAGAGGCGATGATGGCTGATTCTTGGAGCTTGAGGAAGAAGATTAAAGGTTAACTTCTTGATGTTGATTTAGAGGTGCAATCGATGCTGAGGAGCACATTAAGCACAATATCATTATAGTTTTCTTTCCCTTTTTTAGGATTTTTTACATTATCTTGAGATTAATGATTAAGTATTGTGTAAAAATGCTTTTGATGCTCTATTGAATCATATTTCATGAAAAACCATTGCTAGAAGTTGAATGCGATACGTAATGGTCATTTTAAAGGTCGTATATAGCAACTAACGGTGTTGAATCATTAGGGATAACGTAGCATAAGTTAAATAATCCGAGCTGTTATGATTATTGCTTAAATTGGTCCATTTTTCTCACTTGTAATGTGACTATCAGGATAAACTTAAAGAGCTTGTTTTAGGTTTCCCGATAGTTAAGATTAATTAAAGAGCTTGTTTTAATTAACTATGACCTCAGGAAAAACTGGGATTAACAAAGCTTGTTGTTAGTTCATAACTAATAGTTCGGAAAGAGGTGTGACGACCATAATGCAATGATATATGTTAAAATGTGCATAGGCTGAGATTAAATCAAAGAACCAGATTTTACACACATTTATCACACGTCATTTTTAACTGTTTTTGATAAATTGCTTCCATTAGTTTAATTTTATTTTGTATCTTAATTGAATCTACCCAAAACCCCCTATTTTATTTTTTTACATTAATTATTTTCATTACAAAAATTAACTGAACATTTCCTATAGATACGATCTTAACTCACCACAACTACAAATTTTAGTGTGCAAAATTAGGTAAATTTTATAGTGCACTCAACAAGCGCTATCAAAAAGGGGCATATTTTACTATATTGATTAATCATCCTCTTAATAACAATTATAGATTTCTTATATATATATATACTAGATTTATACAAGTATAGTCAATGGTAACTACAGCTAGTATAGTTCTACATACACGTCCCTCACTAATCCCAATCTAACTTAAACATGATTCTATCAAGTCCTAGAATCCTTTGAGAATTTGAAATCTACCAAAAATGTGTTTCTATGTAAAGTTGTCTATCACAAACATAACTTGAGACGTGTAATTCTTTGTTTCTTTCCATAATATAGAAATGGCCTTTAATATACTAATGTCCTAAGCCACATATCTTTCTACTTCTTTGCACATGTGGACACAAGTTCAAACAAACTCATGTCCAAAACTGTTTCCTTCTTTGGAAAGACTATCACCATACTACCATGCCTATGTTCTAACCCGTGTCTTTTCATTTGATTTTTAGAGAAGAACGTGCCCTAACACATGATGTTATATGCTAGGCTATGTTCACCTAAAGTCTTCAAGAAACATCTATTTTCTCCCTAAACTTTAACATTGCATGCCCATGTATATGGGCCATACATAGTAATTCCCACCTTAGTAGATAATCTCTTTATAGATTAGGTTGTAGCCTTTACTAACACCTTGAAGCATTAGTCAAGTCCAACCAATTCTTAAACTTCTTTATGGTAATCGACTTTATCAATATGTCAGCTGCATTCTTTAAAATGAGAAGCTTTTCCAACAAGATATACTCAAATGTAATTCACTGCCTAATCTTGTAAAATATCACATATATGTGCTTATTCTTTACATGATACCCTCGATTCCTTGCCAAATAATTAGCATTCTGGCTATCATAGTATATTCAAACTCCACTTTAATTGATGTTAACTTTCTTTACTAGCCCTATAAGCCATAATGCTTCTTAACAACTTCAGCCACTATTATGTACTCTATTTCAGTTATATATAATGCAGTCACAGATTGAAACATTGATTTTCATTAGATAGGTCCTTTTACAAAATAATATCATACCCTATAGTAGATCTCATGTTATTCAAATATCCTACATAGTCCAAATCCATATATAAAATAATTGAAGGATCACCTTGTTGACTACTGAATACAATTCCAAGGTTTTTTGTACCTACTAAGTACCTAAATATTAACTTGGCCACTTCCTAATGCTCTCTTCCAAGTTTTAGCTAGTACTTATCAATTTGACTAATAAAATGAGTTAAATATGACTTACTAAAAATTATTACATACATTAAACATCCAACAAAGCTAGCATATGATACCTTAGACATATCAACAACCTACACATTTGTTTTTAGGCAATAATCTAGGAAAAGCCTGAAGTAATTGCCAATACAACATTAATAGGTTTAGCCTTACTCATTCTAAATTTGTCAAATACCTTCATAATTTACCTACGTTAAAATAATCAAAATTTTCTAAAGCTTATATACCTTTGAATCTCCATTCCTAGTAATTTCTTACTAGTACCAAAATCTTAATCTCAAATCCCTTTTCAATAACCTCTTTAGTTAGTTCATATCATGTGTACTCTTTTCAATAATCATCATATAATCCATATATATTAGCACAAAAATAAGTGATTCATCATCAAGGCTTTCAATGAACATATAGCATCATACTCACATTTATTCTAGCAAATTTGGATCATTTAAGAGATAAACCTTTGGTATCATTATTGTAAAGACTACTTCAACTTATATAAAGGCTTCTTCATTTTATACATCAAATGCTCCTTTCTATATTGACTATTGACTAAACCCTTTGGGCCATTTTATATAAATTTTCTCCTCTTAAGTAAACATAAAGAAAAGTTTTCTTCAAATTCATCTTCTCTAAATGCATATCCAAACTGGCTACTTACACCATCAACATTATGATAGTAAGTATATCTAACTACTTGAGAAAAGATTTTATAATAATCAATCCCCTTATATTGTGTTTAGGCTTTTACTACAAGTCAGAAACTTGATCTTTTCCTCTTCTTTTTCTACTATTGTTGGCTTCCTCTTACATACAAACTTGTAACTTATAACCTTTTTCCTTTAGGAAGTTATACTTACTCCCATGTCCAATTCTTATGTAAGGATTTCACCTTCTCCACTATAGCTACCATCCATCTATTCTTCTCAAGATTTTTCATAGTCTCTTCAAAAGTATTTGAATCTCCATTTTTTATAATGGTGTGAAGGATATCAACTTTTTTTTAAAAACAATATCTATTTGGTATGCTAATTATGGGACTTGTTCTATCTACAACTATATTGTTATATTGCACTTTCTTTGACCTTGTCCATAAACCAGAATTTCTAACCCCTTCAAAATCTATTTTGGGTTGTTCTAGTTCCATTTGTATTTCCTTTTAACCAATACTACTTTCTACTAATACCAATAAAGAATCATTATCAATTGTTTTAAATATTATAAATATGATGTATAACCAAATTTGATTTTTAATTCATTTTGTAAAATTTCATTAATATGCTTGGTAAATAACTTTTTAAAATTTATAAAATTACTATAGAATTGTTTTATATTAAAGAAATGAAAGTCAAGAAATTTACTTATGGTGTAATACACTCTATCTATGATAGATAATATTATGGAGGATCCATAAAAGACAATTTATTTTTGTTTGTTGTTTTTAATTTGTAAAAATTCTTATATTGATAAAATGTTGTAAACTGATAATATAAAATTATTAGTTAGGGCGTAAATAAATTTAGTTTGATTTTAAAGTACAAATTTATGATAAAAATCTTGATATTAAGACTCGAACTTGGAATGAATGTGAACCCAAAATAAATTGACAAAATTCATTGTGCTTAAACTAAACAAATGTAACCATCTTAAAAATAGAGAGAGAAAATGAAAGAATTTCTGTATATTCTGTTCATCTACGTAAATTGGTCTACTGAGTATCATTATATACATGAGTGTATGCAGTTAGAAAAAAACGAAAAAACGGTATTAACTAACGTCTAACTAAAACATGACTAACTCTAAAATAATTCATCATCCCCTCCTCAAGTGGGAGCTTGTAAAAAATCATACAAGCCCAACTTGTCAATAAAACTAGCGAATACAGGATTCGGAAGAGACTTAGTAAATACATCAGCAAGCTGTGTAGATGAAGACGTGTGAGAAAAAGAAATGAAACCCCATTTAAGCTGCTCCCTAATGATATGCAATCAATATCCAAGTGTTTGGTATGTTCATGGAACACTGGATTAGCTGCAATGTGTAAAGCAGCCTGATTGTCACACTTTAAGGAAATAGGTAGAGTAACCGAAATACGAAAATCCTGTAGAATGTATGAAAGCCACAGAAGCTCGCAAACAACAGAACTCATGCTTCTATACTCAGCCCCAGCAGAAGATTTAGAGATAGTTACCTGTTTCTTAGACTTCAAAGAAATCAAGGAGGACCTCAAAAACACACAAAAGCCAGAAATAGAGCACCTAGTATCGTGACATGTAACCCAATCTGCATCACAATATGCTACAAGCACAAAATCATTTTCAGCTGGATAATACAACCCCAAAGAAGGACTCCCCTTTAAATAGAATAATACATGTTGAGCAGCCTGCCAATGAACATCTGTAAGTGCATGGACAAATTGACTCAATAAATGCACAGGATGAGTAATGTCTAGCCGAGTATAACCCAAATACAATAACCTGTCCACCAAATGCTTGTAGGGTTGAGGATCATCAAGTAATACGCCAGTGTCTGTTGTCAACAGTAAACCTTTTTGCATAGGTGTAAGAGCAGGTTTGCTACCCATCAAACCTGCATCTGCAACTAGATCTAACACATATTTCCACTGGTTGATATACAAACCATGGAAGGACCTTGCAATCTCAAGGCCCAAGAAATATTTAGCATATCGAAGATCTTTAATAGTAAAAACATCATCTAAAATTTTCTTCACATTCTGAATTTCCACTTTTGAATCCCTTGCCAATAGCATATCATCAATATAAACCAAGATGAGCAAAAACAAGATGATTTCTGAAGAGTGAATAAGCAATGATCATGTTGTGATTGTTTGAAGCCATATTTCTGCAACTGTGGAGTAAGTTCAACATTCCATTGTCTAGAAGCCTGTTTGAGGCCATATAAAGATTTTTTTTAACCTATAAAATTCATTTGGAGCTGTTTTAGTGTAACCTTTTGTGGGCTACATATACACCTCCTCCTCTAAGAATCCATGAAGGAAAGCATTGTTGATGTCAAACTGGTGCAAGGGCCAGCTCTTGGCAGGTACAAGTGCAAACAAAATTCTGACTGTAAAACCTTAGCTACCTGTGAAAAACTATCATTATAGTCAATCCCTGCAACCTGATTGTAACCCTTGGCCACTAATCTGGCCTTAAATCTATCAATAGATCCATTTGGCTTCAACTTCACTTTGTAAACCCATTTAGAACCAATTGCTCTCTTACTTTCGGGTAGATGAGTAAGCTCCCATGTTCCATTCTTCTCAAGGGCATCTAACTCAGAATTCATAGCTGCAATCCAATTAAGAGCTTTGATGGCATGAAAGTAAGAGTTGGCTCCTGAATAGCAGTGATATTAGCAAGAAATTCAACATAAGTCTTACTGAAGGCAAGAATTATAGTGAAAGGATACATGTTTGGAGTATAAGCTGAAGATAACTGCACATTTGTGCTCCTCAAATAAGAATATTGTCTACTTATATGAGAAACAAAATCACTTCTCCAAGAAGGTCTTTATCTAGTGTGGTTACTTCTTCTCACTAGTATCTCGGATCCCATAATAGCAGGTTCAACAATGTCAAAGTCGGCAGTAGCTCTTGTATCATCGATCTGCAAAGTTGAGTGACCTGAATTTGAGGTTGAGGTAGTAGTGCCACCCCCAGGAATAGCTAAATCATTAGAAGAATGTGGCAAAGAATGATCATCCTGTATAACTAAAGGAAATGCAACAAGCATAACTGGAATATGATCAGGAAGGACAGAATGTTTGAAAGGGTAAACCTCCTCATAAAAAATTACATCCTGAGAGACAAAACACTTCTGTGTTTGCAAGTCATATAAATTGTATCCCTTTTGGCCTAGAGACTGATCAAGATATATATACTGCGAAAAGCTTTAGGATTCAGCTTGTCTTTATGAGTTCTAGTATCTGTGGAAAAACACAAACATCCAAAACTTCTTCAACTCATTATAATTAGACTGCTTCCCAAATAATAATTCATGTGGTGACTACTAATGTAGCATCTGACTTGGCAACCTGTTGATGATATAGGTTGTATGTAATACACTATGTCCCCAGAATTTCTTAGGAAGTCCAGATTGAATCAGTAACACCCTTACCACCTGAAGTAAATGGCGATGCTTCCTCTCCACAACACTGTTCTGTTGATGAGTATAAACACAAGTCTTATGATGCACAATCCCTTTACTGCTAAAAATTTCTTGAGAATTGTTACCCAAGAACTCAGAACCATTATCAATTCTAACTATCTTCACCATACCATTATATTGCTTTTATATAAAAAACCAGAAACTTTTCTAGTATAGAACTAGTTTGTCCTTTGTGTCTCATTAGAAAAATCCATGTGCATCTACTTTTGTCATCAACTACTATTAAAAAATAGTGTGCCCCATAAAGAGAAATCTCCTTATAGGGTCCCCAAATATCAATATGTAATAATTCAAAAAATTCTATAGCTGTGGTATGACTGGTAGGAAAAATAGTTCTAGCTTGCTTAGAGAGAGGACAAACTTCACATAAGAAATCTATATTATTATCAAAATGGCTACAATCAGAAACATGTTTCATTACTATATCAGATGGGTGTCCTAGCCTTGTATGCCACAAACTTCTATCAACAAGACTTTTATTAAGGCTACATACAATCTCATTCTCCATATCTTCATAATCACGAGGATTACAAGAAACATTATGTAGTGGTTTAACACTAAAAAAAGAATTCCTATCAAGGAAATAC
Organism: Erythroxylum echinodendron; assembly: GCA_027575705.1. Lineage (NCBI taxonomy): Eukaryota > Viridiplantae > Streptophyta > Magnoliopsida > Malpighiales > Erythroxylaceae > Erythroxylum > Erythroxylum echinodendron. The sequence continues at coordinate 4,118 of JANZXR010060607.1, read as the reverse complement.
AAGTTTTTAATGACTTTCCCTTTGCCATTGTCCTTTTAGTCTTCTGGTCCTGTAGCAAACAAGATTCAGTGTAAAAGAAAGCATTTAAGGAAGAGTGTTTAGCTAATTTGTTGACTTAAATAAGGTTATAGCTGAACGTAGGTACAAAGAGTACTGATTTCAAGGTCACTTCATCACTCAAGACTATAACTCCCCTATACTCAACATCAATTAACTCTCCATTAGGTAAAAATAACTTCGTAACTTTATCAACAGGCATTAACGAATGAAACAGATTTTTATCTACACATATTTGAGATGTAGCACCATAATCCACTATCCAAGTTCTGGATTTCTGAACAGACTTAAAAGTAGGATTCAAAACTGACATACCTGTAAATTCAGTCTGTATCAAATTCAAATGATGAGATGCCCTTAATTGCTGCTTTCCTTTCAATAATTTTGTAAGCTCCTGCTGAATCAAAGCTCTGAGTGACTGTGAACAACTTTGAATATCAATCCCCTTTTCTATATCTTTTTCAACTGTATCAACCATAGAAACATATTTTCCTTTCTTTTGCCCTTTTCCTACACCCTCTCTCTTATTCTTCATTTCTTTATACCATTCAAGATATCCATATAGCTTGAAACAAGTATCCTTTTCATGACCATCCAAACCACAATAATCATAATGTCTATCCTTCTTTCTTTTATTTTCTTTCTTCCTACCATCATGCCTGTTAGCATTATCAACAGCCAATGTTCATTCTTTACCATGCTTACTGCCTTTCACCGTTATAGCAATAGCACTTGCATCCTCATGCATCATATTCAGTTGTCTCTGTTTCTCAATTCTCATCATCAGAGAATAAGCCTTACTTGCAGAGGGAGGTGGATCCTGAGCCAAAATTTGATTCCGGATGTGATCATAAGATGGATTTAACCCAATCAAAAATTGTATCAGCTTATGAGCATTGTCCATATCCACAAGATTCTTATTAGTCCCACAGTGACATCCCTGAAAACTGCATACTGGTATAGGCATTAATCGTCCTAACTCATCCCAGAGTTTATTAATTCTGTTGTAATAAGTGGTAACCGAACAATTACCCTGCTCAATAGAACTAATATCTCTCTGAACTTAAAAGAGCTGAGGTAAATTGCTCTCTCCATAAACTTCTTCAAGCTTATCCCACAAAGATTTAGAAGAATTACAATTAATATAAGATTCAGAAATCTCCTTAGAAATTGAATTAAGAATCCATTGTTTCACCATGCAATCCACCTTTCTCCATTTTCTATACGTTGCTTTACAAGTAGGTGGAGGAAAAGTACCTTCAACAAAACCAAGCTTATCCCTAGCTTCTAAAGAGTTGCGAATGGAAATACTCCAAGAGTAAAAATTTGCATCAGTTAATTGAGCAGTAATAAGTACCATACCAGGATGATCAGAGTTGTGCCACTGTAAGCGCTCATCCTGCGATTCATCAGTAACTAGCAACCTCGTCGCCATTGTTATTCAAGACTCAAGTTCAAAAACTGCTCTCTGCTCTGATACCATGAACAAACGTAACCGTTGTAAAACTAGAGAGAGAAAATGAAAGAATTTTTGTGTATTCTATTCATCTACGTAAACTGGTCTACTGAGTGTCATTATATAAAAGAGTGTATGCGGTTAGAAGAAAAAACGAAAAAAGGGTATTAACTAACGTTTAACTAACGTCTAACTAAAACATGATTAACTCTAAAATAATTCATCATGAACTCATTTATTTGCACATCCATATAGTTCAATTTTAAATTTTAACATGAAAGATTTAAAATGTCCAATACTAAATACTGAGGTTGAATATAAATTAACTTCTAAAAAAGAATTGAATATAAAATGTTCAATATGTTGAAACCCCTAAGACAAGTCAAAATCATTAAACTGTTAAAAAAGTTTAAACTATTGGCTTGGTTTGGTATGATTTTAAATTTATTCAATAAATTATTATATATAATATACAAACATATACACATAAAAAAGTTGAATATAATTGGAACAAAATCTAAATTATTATAAAGAATTTAGTGATTTTGGATTCATTAAGTGTATTAACCTTACACAATCTTAAAATTAATATATATATCAAATATTCTACATGCTTTATTAGACAAATGAGCGACAATCTTTTCATATATTACACGATCTTAAAATTAGTATGTATGAATTTTTTAAATGAAGGAAATAATAATGATGTTCTCAAATTTTGTAAAGAGATCTTCATTAAAAATTTATGTTTTAATTTTGATACTTGTTTATTAAGATTTTGAATTAATTAAAATTTAATAATATTAATATTTATGTAACAATATTATTAACAATTTATAAATTATCAAATATTAGAGACAATATTATTTTTATATTCTGACATGAAAGAATAGTAGAAGGATAATTCACAATTTAATTTTACTCAATTTTTTAAAAAGAGGACTCCATATTCGGTATACATAAAGAGTCACTATATTGAATAGAGACAATATTATTTTTGATGTTATCATTTCGACTTTTGCGATTATATTTTATTCAACAGAAAAAGTTGTCGAGGAACAATGGGGCTTCCCAAGATAAGAGAAGACGTACGTGTAAGCAAAATGTTTAACAGTGAAATTTGTTTTCTTATTAGAACATAGGATATTGACATTCTATAAAATGGTTAAACTTATCTATTGTTACCTTAAAATAACAACAATAATAACAACAACGATCAATAAAAATCTCTTTAAGATGTAGAATTTGAAAAGGTTTAATAACAAAGAGGCTATTTCTAAATGATTATTTATTGTTATAATAAGATAAGAAAAAAAGTATCTTTACTTTTTTTTTGTCTGTTATGATATTATGTGAAATATTTTTTAATCTTCCATGAATTTATTTTGTGATTGTGATGTATTGTGGTTTGTTAAATATTCATATACTTCAATTTAAGTACATATTACTTTTCTCTTTTGTTTATTCTTAATATTTTATTTTAACAGATACAATTTGTAAATAATATATTTAGAAAACTAAAATTATGCAAAATAACTTGATATGATTAAAGTTTTATACATTGTGGTTTGATTTTAAAATCAAAATTGTCCATATATGATTTGAATTTTATATGGTTTGTTTTGGTTTGAAAAATAAAAAGTGTTATAATAATAATTTTTACAATTTTTGTTTAAACTGCACCAAAACTATCCCTAATTGATATAATTTTTTGGATAAATTATAACTTTATTTAAATCATAATTTTTTCAAAAAATTTTATCAAATTATATCGTTTCGATTTCTATGTTTTAGTAAACTTGAAAACAATAAGTGAGAAGCTATCCTTAAATAATTTATGATGTGTTTTTGTTATATGATGTGTCTCTTGGATGAAATTGACTATGAAAAATGTAAACTACTAAAAGTAGTATATATTATTAAGTTATATGAACTTTAAAGTATAGATTGTTACGTTAATTATATATCAATTACAGTGGAAAAACTCGCTGTATTGGTTCATTGTTATAAGTTTCCAACTTTTGTCAATTTGGATAAAATATGTAAAGAAAAGTTTATTACAAAGAAATTTACATTACAAAATCACATGGGAAGATTTTGGTTTAATAATCCCTTACTTAATCCACAAAATCTTATTTTTTGATACTCGGACATGGTCTTAGGTGGGATGTGAAATTTAGCTTTAATAACTTATATACATTATTTTATTATCCTCAGTACATTAAATTTTGGATATACATTATTTTATTATCCTCAGTACATTAAATTTTGGATCGGTATTGGTCACTATTACATATTGGCTGCGTTTGGAAGCCAGCAGATCAACTAGCAGCTGTTTGAAGTTTTGTTTGGTACCAAAGTGAAAAGTCAGCTGATAAATCCCAAATTGCTAAACTTAGAACAGCTTCCCCATAGCAGCGTTTTCACTAGCTTTTTATTTTTAGTTGAAGATATGTCAATTATACTCTCCTAATTTTTGCAAGTTAAAATTTTACCTAATTACAATTAATTAATTGTGCTATAATATGGCATAGTTGAAGCAAAATTAATTATTATGAATAGTGTCATGCATGACCCTATGTTATGCTTATGAATTATGTACAAA
>JANZXR010060556.1:0-12269 GCA_027575705.1 Erythroxylum echinodendron | reverse complement strand
GCCACCCTCGCGGGGCACGGATCCGGGTATCACTGTCGATATCGGATTCGGGGTCAGCGGGAGTGGGGTGTTACATTTATGTACGTCCAAGATCCGACCAATACTAATCTTAGAAACTGTGTGAAAAGCATAAAAGTGACTGACTTGAAGATGGAGGGCTAGTTTTACTCTTGAAATAATAAACAAAATCATTTAATTGCATGTTATGATTCAATAGGATATGATAGTTTATAGTATAAATGGATAGATTAAAATTAATGAAGTATGGATGTTGTAATATTTATAATCTTGATTATGGTTTATTTGAGAACAAGCAAAAGCTTAAGGCTATTTTCGGTTAGGGTTTATTAATGGAATGGAATGGAATGTAATATTATTCCATCGTTTAGGAGGAGGGTTTATAATGGAATGGGATGGAAGAGGAGGGTTTCATATTACATCCCATTCCATCCTAAACAGTAAAAATAAGAAACCTCCGATTTGGGAGGTTTAGGATGGAATGTAAAATGATAAATTTACTTTTCATTATATTATATTATAATCCCCTCTTCCAAACAAAATTTTACTATATTACATTATGAACCCTTCCATCCCTCCCAAACAACAATTTTTTTGTATTGCATGTATTGCATTCTTTTCCATTATAAACCATTCCATTCCATTTCATTAAAAACCTTACGTCTAACCAAACATTGCCTAAGTATGGTGATGATTGATAAATACATATGTGATCATATTTATACACCTATAATTGATGTATTTTCCTTGATATTTTATAGTTCTATTGTATATTTGGTACTTAATTCGCTCCAAGTGCATTTATAGTATATGATTGCCTTTGTGGACCAAATAGAGAAGAATTTGGATGAAAACATGACATAAAATGAAGATTTGAAGCATTTAAGGGATACAAGGCTATGTATGTGACCATGTAAGTCTCTCATCGTATTTATATTCAAGAATTTTGGAGATTTTGGGTTACACACAGTCTAGTACATGCCCATGTATCAGAACATGTATTTCCTAGAAATACTAAAAATTACTATAAATAGATGTGAGTGGAGGCAAAATGAGGGGGGGAAATTTTAGAGATGATTCCAGATGTGGAGAACATCGAAAAGGGACGATATTGAACTTGAGAATTGGAAAAAAGTATGAAATCATCAAAATATCCAATAGATTACAGCATCAACGTCAAAGTTACATAAATTCGATAGAAGAGAAAGGGAGATTTAGAATTATGAACTCTTTGTTTTCTATTCGTTTTTTTCTAGTTTATGTTTGATTTTATTTTCTATTATGTATAACTAAATATCTTTAGTGTCTAGGTGAGATGAACCCTAGTTTGGTTATAAAATGTTTTGATTCTTTTATCTAATGCAATTTTATTGATTGATCTATTGTGATTAAATTATGTGTTTAATATATGTTCTAATAGATCTGGAATATTAGTACATAATCTGATTTCATAACACAAAGATTAAAAAATCCTGTGTATGCATAGATCTCTCATAATTAAAAGGAGTTGATTGCAAACCTAGAGATAGGTTGACATAAATCTTCTAAATTATGGTCAAACCTAATAGTGAAATTCACAAATCGATAAAGCAGTATTAGTACCTTTAACCTAAATAATATCACTTGATAATTCTAATATTAGTTATTAGTAGTCTCAAATGAGTTATTAGCATACGGGCTAATAGTTAATAAAACAATTGCATAATAAAAGGTAAATTATTTAAGGGTTTTAGGGGATTCATAACCTATACACTAATTCTTGATATTGATTATTTTCTAGGTGACTTCTTTCATCTCTGTGTTCAACATTGCTACCTTTTAATTGTTTAAGTTTTAATTTCCTTTGTTAAAATCCTAAATCAATCCTTAAGCTATATAATAGGAGAAAGGTAATTATTAATAATCATTGTGTTCGTAGGATCAACCTGTACTTGTCGGTACTAGCTTTAGATACGCTGTGCACTTGTGGCTAATTCATATTGGTATTAGAAATAAACCAATTAGACTATCATTTATGAGTTTATTTTTTCTTCTACTTACATTTTGAATAAGATTCCTTGAAAACGGTTATCTCAGAAAAACTTTTTAAGATATTAACATTATAATTATCTATTTATGACCATTTGAAAATTTTTTGATATCTTTTTATGCTGCTAATGTTTTACATTATAAAGACAAATTTGAGGCTTAATTTATAAAATGTTTTGTTTAGGTTATCTAGGGGATCAAAGGGATATAAATTATATATTTTACAAAATAATAAAATTTTTAACGATAAAATTCTAATTTATCTTTTCAATGGATATAAACATGGAAATTCCAATTATTTCTCACCAACAACCTATATTACTTAATTTTGTCTTGAGAACCTAAACATTATGTCATCAAGCAATCTTAATACGATAGACACGATGCCTAATTTATCGTAGAGTGGATGGTCTTGTTTAATAAAAAAAGCCATATAATCACCAAAAATCCTAGCTAGTTACAACATTTCATGAGAAGTGTTACTTCTTTTATTAATAAAAGTTAATCACTTTTCTAACAACAGTCAATCACTTTTCCAACGTTAATAGGATTCAGATGATATGGTTTTTTAGGTATTTTAGTTTCTTCCACTTCTTTTTTTTATCCACACTCCTATATAGTTTTTATTGCTAATATGTCTATAGTCCAAGAACCTATCACATATGTAGAAGCTTTAAGAGATGCAAGACAGATTCAGGCAATACAATAGGGAATTTGATCCTCTAGAGAGAAACATCACATGAGACTTATTTCCATTGCCTGTAAATAAAAAAAGCAATGGGGAGTAAATAGGTTTATAAGGTGAAGTATGATGCAAATAATAAGGTGGATAAATTCAAATCAATATTGATTGCTAAGGGATATAATTAAATGAAATATCTTGACTATAAAGATAAATTTTCTCCTATTATGATAGTAATTATCATTAGGTTATTTTTTTACTCTTGTTATAGGAAAATAGTGGCCCATTTGATAGCTTGACATCACTAATACCTTCCTTTATAATTTCTTAGAAGAAGAAGTGTATATTTTACAATCTAAATAATATAGGAAGGCTAATACAAATAATTTATGTCTTTTGAAAATGTCCTTTTATAGCTTAAAGTAAGGATCCTAATAATGGAATTTATAATTTACCAAATTATTAGATTTCGTTGGATCTTATTCACCCTAAGAATGTTAGACTGGATTTTTAGCTTTCTAACTTATATTGATAATGTAGTGATTACTAGAACAAGTGAAGCTGCAATATAGTAGGTTATGCTAACTTTGGATCACAAGTTCAAACCAAAGACTTAGGTTATGCCCAATACTTTTTAGGACTTGACATATGTTTATTCAAGGTACTTTTTTAAGTCAGCATAAATTTGTTTAGGAAATTTTGGTAATGGCTGAACTTACTTGTTTTGAAGGATACATAGTCTCCTTTTACCAAAGGTTTGCAATTATCTATGGATAATAGTGATTTGTATAAAGAGCCAAAGTGATATATGATGTTAATTGGTAAATTTTTTTACTTTGATATTGCTAATTTAAATTTGAGTTATGCAATTCAAAATTAGAGTCAATTTATGTCTCAACTACACGTTCCACTTTAAAAATCACCTCTTCATCTTTTGTGGTATTTTCTTGCTACTACTTATAAAGGAATATTTTTCCCATGCATAATGATTTTAAACATGTTTCATACTAAGATGTAGATTGGGTTGCTTGTCATATAATTCGAAAGTCATTGTCTAGTTTTTGTATGTTTGTTTGTGAAGCTTTAATCTCTTTGAAGGCTAAAAAATAGAATATTATTTTTCGGTCATTTACTAAAGTTGAATATCAAAGAATCGATTCTTTCATTTATGAACTCTTATGGATCTCTTACTTATTTACTGATTTTCAGCTACTAAATAAGCCCATTCCTCTTTATTTTGAGTAGCCATTCACCTTGCTATTAATTTGATTTTTCATTATATGACCAAACATCTTAACATTGATGGTCATATTGTTCATAGTCATTTTAAGTAAGAGACGTCTGTTTGTTCCCTCTTTCATATAATCAATCGATATCTTCACCAAATATTTAACTAGTCGACTACAACATGAACAATGTATCAAGTTGGTATTATTGGATTCTCCGTGATTCTCCATAAATTCTAACTTTAATGGGGGCTATTAAATTGACTTATTTCATATTGTTCAATCATGCATTTTATCATTTAGAGACTTTTTTTCTTTTATATATTTATCTCATATAAAAATCAAACTTGAGTTTTCAATTTTGATTTATAACAAAATTCACAGAAAAAACTTCTCTAATATTTTAATTTTACATTAATTACATTATAAAAAATATATTTGATTTTTATTACCTTAAAAATCGTATGTTCTCTTCTTAGGCTTATCAAAGATATAATTTTATTTGTAGAGTTAAAGAAAATACTTATTATAGGATAATGGTTGCAATTTTGATTCTCTTAGTAATGGATTTCAATATTTCTAAGAGAAATCATTCTATTATTTATTCTCTTAATGTCAATCTTGATTATTTTATTGATTGTTGAGTTTATGTCATTTAGTTAAAATTTTTGCATGTGAATGATGTTCTAATTCATGCCATTCCATGTACGATCTTATTATAATTAAGAATAAAATCAAATTTTGTGTCTTGCTACTTTAATATGAACTAATTAAAGATATTTGATTTAGGGTGCTTATAAACTAGTTATAATTATCTGTTTTAGATTACTAACAATTAAGAGGAAGAAAAGTTGAAGTTTTTGAGCACTAAAATCATAATATAACTCAGGCTTTCATCCATCAAATACTAGTGCATATGAGTATTCTCAACCTTCCAATCCATCAATAACACAATAGGTTAAACATCCAAGCCTCCCAATCCAATTGCAACTTAATCATTATAGCCTTCTAATCCATCAATAATAACTGCAAATAAAACTTTAAGATGAAAGATGAAAAATATGGTGTTATTGGCATTTTTCAAACACTTTAATAAAGATGGGATTGAATATTGAATAAATACATCCAATGGAGTGGTCACCCTACTTTATTAAAGAAAGCTAGATACTAAAATACAATGTGAAGATGAAAATAAGCGCGGAAATGAAAGAATTAAAGATAGTAAAAGGAGAAGGAAATCAATGAGAGATTCAATTGTGATTGTAGTAAGTAACTTGATTATGGAGACGGAGTAGAACATGAGAAGGAAGGAAGAAAACCATTTTGAGAATAGGTTTGGTGTGAGATCCCATATCGATTAGAGAGGGGAACCAAGTATGCCTTATAAGGGTATGGATACCTCTCCCTCATAGACACATTTTTCTAGGTGTGGGAAGAGCAAAACCTTGAGCGCTTAGCTGGGCCAAGGCCCGAAAGCAGACAATAACTATGGGCGGTTAGTCTAGGGCTATTACAAATGGTATCAGACGTTGAGCCCTAAAGGGGGTGAAATGTGAGATCCCATATCGATTGGAGAGGGGAACGAAGTACACCTTATAAGGTTATGGATACCTCTCCCTCATAGAAGCGTTTTATCGGGTGTGGGAAGAGAAAAACCATGAAGGCTTGGCTGAGATAAGGCCTAAAAGTGGACAGTAACTATAGGTAGGTGGTCTAGGGCTATTACATTTGGAGATTACAAAAAAAGTATAATAAATTAGGGCTTACCAAATAAAAAGGAAAAGACCAAAAGACCTTTGGCCATCCAAGGGTCTTGATCTTTCCTCAAATCCAATGGTTGATAAATTTCAATATATTTATATTTTCCTTTCTTTTTCCCTCTAATTCTAATCTCTCTCTCTCCCCTCTCCCTCTCTCTCTCTTTCGTTCTAAATTTAAAATCCTATTTTTTCTTCCCTTAAATAAGAAAATCCTAGAAGATTCCTTAAGTTTGATTCTTTTGATTAATCTCCTCACCTATAGATTTAAAAAGTGTAAGTTGGTTTTTAACTCTTTTGAGTTAAGGTCTAACTGATTATATTTTCCTAATTAACTAAAGAATAATGTAAAATGTAGTGAGATTTTATTTTAATTTTAACATCTAAAAGGAAAATATAAAAACATAACACATCATTTATTTAGGATTTTAGACAAAGCCTAAGTAAAACCTTCAATTTGAATATAAGAGCTTGGATGTTTTAGTGCATGTTTTGGACTTTATTTGTTAAATGACTAAACAAAGGCCTTATTGAGGTGAACCCATCTAAGAATAAACCCTAGAGAACATGTGAACAAGTTTGAATCAAACTCAAGAAATTCAAAACATATATATATAAAGATAATTGATAATAAATAATTAAGAACCAAAATTCATTAAATGTTTCAAAACAAAAAAGAAGGAATTCTTTGATAAGGTTGAAGTTTAATGAAGAATAAGTAAAAGCAAATTTAGTGAGTCTCAAATAACAAAGAACTCGAAAGTTGTTCTAAATAAAAGAAAAACATGCCTTAAATACTATTATCAAAAAGTGAGCGTTTTTTAGTGGCATAGTCTAGTACACAACTGTAGGTTAGGCCATGTTGTTTATAAAATTTTTAATAACAATGGGCCCAGTTCGAGACATGTCTATTTTTGAGACTATGGATCTTCCATAACTTTATGAAGTTAAACAAAATTTATAATATAGATGTGGTTGGGACTGTGGATCCTTCTGTAACTTTATGAAGTTGGAAATGGTCTAATTCATACCCGTATTGAAGATTAGGTTAAACCAAAGTTGAGTGTTTTTCCTCCAAATCTTTATTAATAATAGCTATTTTAATTAATCCAAGCCTATATAAAATGTATCCCATATTTGGTTTTTTATATCATTCCATTCTTGAAAAGGATTCGGTCTTAAATCATCACCTATATCAAAATAGAAATACACTTATTTATAGAACGATAAAATTATAGGCTGATTAGTATGAAAAAATTTGTGATATTACTTCCCTTTTTCACCCTCTAACTCTTCTTTTCTTTATTCTCTCTTTTCAATCTTAGCTGTTAATCATAAACTTACCTAGTTGTTAAAGGTATAAGAGTAATGGGTTTATCATCCGTTATGAAAGTATACATATTCTTAAACCTTTTATATGTAAACATTTTGTCATATTACTTTAACCTTCCTAATCAGATGTGACCACTTTATATAGGTATTATATAATACCTCATCTTGATAGCTTCTAATAGAAACATAATTCAAAACATGTTTATTAACTTTGATCTCCTAATATTCATTAAGGAATTGAAATTGCATAGCTTTAGAAGTTTCATAGTAGAAAAACTAAACTTATCTAGAAGGGAAGTGTTATCTGATTTTACTGTAACTTCCTCCATCAATAGTTATGGTACATACCTTTTCATAAATATGACATCTAACATAAAATATTTTTTTCTCTCCTTAATTTGAAGCGTAATGTTCTCTGTATGACAAACCATCCCTCTTAATAGCATACTTAAATGTTGGCCTAGATTTCTTTTCTTCAAAATCACTTACACCTTATGATTGTAGCCCTCTTATTTTGGCATTAGAAAGTGATATTGCCTATTCCTAAACAATGAAAAAATTTAATGCCTCTATTTTAAAAGGTTTGAGAATCAATTTTACCTATGCTATGATTGTAGACATCATCTGTAGCTTTAAATGACCCAATTTTTCCTTAAGAAGAACTCCTATAATCCTTTTTCTAATCGACCCTCTAAAAATCACTAGTACCAGTGGAGCATATGAATAATATTTACACTTTAACTGTCTCTCCAAATCTATAGCCATATGTATCATATCTTCTAGTTCTATATAATATTAACTCTATTATATTGGTTATTTCTTTATTTAAGTCATTCAGGAACCTTATCATAGTTGCTTCTTTATCCTTCTTTAACTTTTATCTCTTTATGATATGCTTCCATACTTTCTATCCTTGAGCAAGACTTTGCAACCTCTGAAACAAATCTTTATAATAGTGGTGTGGCCCAAATCTCCTTCTCATGAGATCTTTCAATTTTTTATAGGTCTTTACGATTTGTACACAATCTCTTCTTTTATTATTCAACAAATGATGAAATAAAAGATAAACTCCACTACTTTTAGCTTTACCTTCTTCTCCTTAGATTAATTATTGTGGTTAAATATCAATTTTATCTTTGTCTCCCACTCTAAATAAGCTTCATGATTATTTCTTAAGCTTAAAGAAAGGTTTAATCATCTTAATTATTCTAGAATTTTCATCTATTCACTCTTAAAGTCTAAGCTCCGTTTTTTTTGTTCCTAATCATACCTAACTCATCTTTTTGACTTAAATTTATACCCTTAAACTTCAAATGCTAGATTACTATAATTAGAATCAAGCTAATCATTCTCACTATAAACCTCTATTAAAGCTATTAAATTATGCCTAATATGCCTCTTATTGTTGTTTTATCAGTAGCTCATAGTATAGTATAGTTAGCATTAGCGAGTATGAGTTGATTTTATAAGGATTAGAATTACTAATATTAACCATATTTCTATTATCTAGTCTACCAAATTATGGCAATGGAGATTGTTCAAACTTAAATTTAAAGCAATAAGATAAAATATATTAACACAATTAGCTAACTAGAGAAGAGATAAAACTAAGAATATAATCAATAAAGATAGTGGTCGTCAAATTATGAATCCCCCTAAGACTTCTTATGCAAATAAGAATTTAAATATCAAGTTTAATCTATAGTTTATTACACCACAATAATTCATCAATTATGCTAATATATTTCTCAAGATTATTAACAAATAATGTTAAATTGATTAATCAAAATACCTTTCTAATAAAAACCCCTAAAATTTCATTAACTGATTATAAATTTTGTTGTTAGGTTTGATCCTAATATAAAAGATTTATACCAACCTATCTTTAGGATTGTATGCAACTCTTTTCAATTATGTTAGATCAATTCATAGAAAAGAATTTTCAATCTCAATTGCATAAAATAAAAAGGAATTAATATACTAGCAATATTAATTCAAGAAAAATAAAGGAAACATAATTGAATCTAATTAAAACTGAAGAATAATTAAATTAAATTGAAACCATTACACTATCCATCATGAAGTTCATCTTATCTAGGTGCCTAATGATGTTATTTTATGTTTTAACCATAAGCATACAATGTAGTTGTAGCTAGTATTTGAGTGTATGGGTCAATCCCTGGTAGATGTATAATTGACCACATTTATACCCTATATTTGATGTGTTTTTGCTTTATATTTTATACTTATATTGTCTATTTGGTACTTAATTTACTCTAAGTGCATTTATAGGTTATAATTTCCTTCACAGACTGAAAGGAAAAGAATTCAAATGAAAATGCAAAATAAAATGAAGATTTAAAGAATAGAAAGGTCTCTTAGGTTATACAAATTCATGAATTTTAGAGATTTTGGTGCATCAAACTGTGCATTTCCTAAAACCCTAAAATTTACTATAAAAAGATGTGTTCAGAGGAAAAATGTGGGAGCAGACATTAAAAGGCAATTACAGAGGTGGTGATCATTCAAAAGGGGAAATTTTGATTCAGATAAGTGAAAAACACCAAAAAATCTTTGAAAAATCCATTGGAATACAAGATCAAACCTCTACCTTGTAAAATATTCGATAGGAGACAATCTGGGATATTTTGAATTATGAACCTATAGTTTTAAATTTATTTTTCTTTATTTTTATATTTGATTTTGTGTTCTATCATGTTTAACTAAAATCTTTTAGTTGTTAGGTTAGATGAATTCTATTTTCGTGCAATAATATGTTTTTTGATTCTTTTATCTAGTGCAATTGTTTAGATTGATATATTGCGATTCAATTACATGTTTATTATATGGTCTAATAGATCTGGAATATTAGTGCATAGTTTGATTTCATAATATGGAGATTAAGAAATTGTTTGTGTTAATGGATTTATCTTAATTGGAAGGAGTTGATTGCAATCCCAGAGATAGGATGACATAAATCCTCTAAATTAGGGTCAAATCTAATAATAGGATTCATAAATCGATAAGGCAATCCTATAAACTTTAACCTAAGTAATTGGGTTGAAACATTAGGATTAGTTTTTATTAAACTCAAGATTGAGATATTACAATACCATAGGAATCTTTACGGTCCAATAAATCAATAAAATAATCGCATACTTAAAAATCAATCAATTAAGGGTATTTAGGGGGATTTGAAACCTACATACTAATTATTGATATCGGTAATTTCTTAAGTGCTTTCTTAATTCTTTGTTTAATCTTATTTCCTTTTTATTTTATTTTCTTAAGTTTTATTATTTTTATTAAAAAATCATAATCAAATTTGTTGGCTTGATAATAGGATAATGGTAACTACTAGTATTCATCGCCTTCATAGGATTGACTCGTACTTGTCAGTACTAGTTATAACTACTTTATGGACTTGAGATTATTTCATAATTGACACCCAGAAAAAGTTAAACAAATTTTTGGCATCGTTTCCAAGAATTTTGATATTAGGGACGCCTGAATGTTAATACTTTAGTCATTATTTTTGTATTTATTTTATTTTATTTTTAATTGTATTTTATTATATCTTGTTGTATTATTAGCCTATTCATTTAATTATATTTTGAAATTATTTACTTAATCTTAAGTTTATGGTTTATTGTAGGATTTAAAATTCATTAACATAGCCACAACTCATAATGAAAGGATGGAGCAGACAATACTTTTATAGGAGCCAAAATAAGTCTTCGTAATTTGTAACATCACCATATGGAAGAGAGAGGTCTCCTCATATGTTTTCAGAGGCTCAATCAATATCTATCGTGGTTGCAACATTTTTGGGAGTAATTCTTACAATCATGAGTGTCGAGCACCGACGTATATATGAGAGCAACCAAGCATAGACAAACAACCTCAAGGTCCATCATACAAGAATATATGTAATCCAAAGTGGAAAAACCCTTATGCATATGGATAGAATGACTATGTTCTAACTAAATATATATCATAAGAGCAACAATATGAAAGTATTACAAATAAGCTAATAGAATATCTTGTCGAGTGTGTAGCTAACCAAAGTGAATTTGAGACGAGATTTTCTTGACCTAGGTATGATGAGCATAATACTTCAAACTATCTAAGCTCCTAACATCTCAAAGTGAAGAAGAGGTGACGGTTGATTTCACATAAAGATACATTTCAAGAAAGCGATGAGGTAACTGCTTCTTTGAAAGATATGATGGTTGACTTTATTCAGGAATCAAACATGAGACATCAGCAAACAGAGACTTGAATGCAAAATATGGTGAATTGGATCGATCAACTGACGAGGATATTATCTAACAAGATGTAAGGGAGTTTGCCTATTACTACTGAAATAGACCCTATTGAATGTGGAGCAATAATTACCCTTAGCAGCAAAAAAGAGCTCCCAGTAAAAAAAGAAGAGGAAAAGGAAAAGGAAGGAAGGATTACAATTAAATTAATGGAACTCCTTTTTGAAATGAAAGCTAATTTATGCAAATTTGAGAGTGAAGAAAAGACAAGAGTTGAATTCATGATAGAGTGACAGTCGAAGAAGAATTTCAGGAAGAAGAAGTCTTCATCTAAGAAGAGGAAGTAAAGGAGTTGTAGTATCCCATTTTCTCATGTAAAGGGTTAGAACCCTAGAATAACTGTACATGAGAGATATTATTAAAAAATTGGGTAGTGCACTTCATGCTCATGCATCATATAGCATACACACACATGAATTTGATTTTTGCACACATTACAATGACTGTTCATAAACTCAATTGACATTTTGTAGGTATGATTGATTTTTAAATGATTATGATGTGAATTGTGGATTATATGTCTTGAAAATTGATTTGGTGAATATAAGTATTGATTTGAAATTTTTGGCGAAAATTTAGGAGATCTTTGAAATTTGGGGTGTTTTTAGACTAGGAAAAATGCCAAGTGGTAAGACAACTGATTTATGGTAATAGAAATAAGTGTCAAATGGTAGTAGAAATTATGGATAAGTGAAATTAGGATTTAATGGCAAAAGACATAGAAATTTGGAGACAAAATAGACTAGTAATTAGAGACAAATAGACTAGTTATTAAAAATGGTCCAAGTGAAGCCATAAGAATGAGACATGTGGCAAGTGACAAGTGTTGGATCCCACTTTTAGGATTTTTATATTTTATTTTATTTTAATTATTTTATTAGATTATCAAGCATGGAAAATA
>JANZXR010060495.1:0-12273 GCA_027575705.1 Erythroxylum echinodendron | reverse complement strand
GGTAGAGGACATTCGCGAGTAGCAGTGTCTACGAATCCAAAAAACAACCACCAATCCGTGTCAAAACAAGGTATTTTCGCATCCTATATGTTTTCGGTTATAGATTGTATTGTGTTATGGTCTTTTCTGCAGCGTATTGTGAATACTTGGGCCATACACTATCCAACAGCAGGCTCAGATCACGACTCTTACGAAGCAGCTGAACAATATGCAAGGAACATCGTCCTCTGCAGTGAAGACGATATGAGTTCAATGTGAGTGAGCTATACAGGAAAAATGACCATGACTCAACGGAGTGTTTCTTATTAGGAGCTGGTGATACTAAATAGGTAAATTACATAGGTTAGCTGTAGCGATGAAATAACTCATACTCTAATACTTATAACCCAATATGGAAAAACAAACCAAAATTTTCTTAGAGTACTAACAATGTAGCTAGCCAAGCAACACCACCAAGACCTTCAGGATTCCAACAAGATCGAATAGGAGTGATGGAGAGTAAGATGGACAAGATGATGGAAGTGTTTGGTCTAAACTGGCAGCTCAAGAGGAAAACTAGAAGAGGATGCTTATAAGCCAAGAGGAGATTCAAAAGAGGATGGAGGCCAAATATGACCAAATCTTGAAGAATCATGCCTTATTGATCCATAATTTGTAGGTTTAGATAGGTTAACTTATTAACGCATTATCTTCGAGAAATGCCGGTAGCCTACTGAGCAACACTGAAGTCAACCCCAAGGAAAGCATCATGGCCCTCACTCGGATAAAAAAAAAAGAAAGTGAACATAAGTGGAAAGATAGAGTCAAGCGAGAAGGACAAACAATTTTGGAAGTCCTTCCGAGGTAACCAGTAAGTGAGTCAATTAGGGAAATTCAACTTGGACTTCCATATTAGATTTTTGCTCAAAGAAAGTCATCTTTAAGTGGAGCAGCAAGGAATTCTAAGGTACTTGAGCTGAGTAAGATGGTGGATATAACGAATAAACTATAAACCAAGCTCATGTTAAAGGAACTAGTGGAGAAAAAAATCGTCAAGTACACATTAGAAGAAAATGCACATATAGCACAAACAAAAGAAAATCCAAGGGATTTCTTCATTGCGTGTAGTATAAATGGGATCAAGATAGCTAGGGTATTTGCAGAATTGGGAGATGGTATCAACAGGATTCCCTACACATTTAGTCAAAAGTTGGGTTTAGAAGAGCCAGAACCCAATATCCACTAAAATGTTGGTGAAAATGACCGACAAAATAGTGCATCAACTGAATGGGATCATTAGGAACGTGTAGATATAAATTGATAAATTTATCTTCCCTATGGATTTCTACATACCTGATATTAGGGAAGATGCAAAAACATGGATAATTCTTGGGCAACCGTTCCTAGTTACTTCTTAGTCGACAATTGACGTGGATGGGGGAGAATTAACACTGAGATATGGGAAAGAGAAATTAGCTTTCAAAGTGTCAAAGAAAGGCTATCATCCTCCATTACCCCCAACGGATATCAAGGAATCAGAAATACAAGTAGGATGGGAAGATATCGAAGAACCTGGGAATGCTTCTAGGAAGAAATGATCACGTTGGAGAAGGCATAGGAAGGAAAACAATAAGGAAGGTAGAGTCCATACGTAGGTAGCTCATCTATAGAGTTTGAGATTAGTTTTTGAGCTGCTACTATGCCAGTCATTTGAGCTACCATAAGCATCAATAAAAGTCAAGCAACTGACATTAAAAGAAGCACTGTATAGGAGGCATCCCATAGATGTTTAATTTCTTTTGGTTATCTTTGTCTAATTATTTGTTTGATTTATTAATTACGATTGTGCCTGAATTGAGCTTGATTAATTTTCAATTTGGTTTTCGTTAGAATTTTAACTTGTTTTCTTTCCGAAATTCTTATTGATGATATTAATTTGATGTGTTTATAGGTTATGGGATCATGGAGAACCGAAATTAAGTTTGGAAGAAGCTTTTAATTTGTAAGGAACATCTCTTCCCACGATCGTGGGAATTGGGTTGATTCCCCTGATTATAGGAGATCGCTCCAGCGTGGGAATTGTGGGATCCGGAGGGAAACTTCTTTTCTTCTCTCACCCATTCTTCAAAATTTCACTCCCTTTCTCTCTAACCCACGAAATTCTCTCTTCCCACTCTCTAAAACGCTTCAATTTTCCTCTACATTCTTGTTTTTTTTCTTTATTTATTTGCATTAATCGTACAATCCTTTTATCTTCTCATGCATTAATCATTCTAAAACATAAGGAATTGGGTAAGATTTTTCTCTTTCTCTCTTAAATATGAATTTTATTCATCTTCTTCTCAGTTTTTGCAGATTTTCCTCTTACAATGGTACTAAGGAATATGATGGCTAGGAAACTAGTTGATGAATCCCGCTCGTAAGTTTTCGATGAAGGCAAGCGCAATTTAGTGGTGACTTATCGCTCTCCCTTCCTAATCTATTCGGAGGAAGAAAGTATGTGTTTTTGTCACTTTAGGGACAGAGAAATTGTCACTCCTAGGTATTTTGATTTTGAATTGCTAGAGAACATAAGAGTGAGACAACAACTTGAGCAATTAGCTGCAAACGTAGGATGCAATAGGTTTGTTCAGTATGATGTACCTATTTATGCTACTATAACTTTAGAGTATTTCATAATAGTCTGGTATAACCTTAGAATGTATATGTTTTGGTTTAGGTTAGCCAGAAATGTTTTTAAACTTGATTATAGTCTAATGCATGAAATTTTCAATTAGTCAAATGTAAAAATTCTAGATGGTCACACTAATTTTGATGTCGATTCTTATTGGAAAACTCTTACCGACGAATAAAACTTTGACTCTAAGAATATATAAATTCTTTAATTTAGAATGCCGAGCATTTACTCTTACACAAATTTATGTGCTTAACTATGTTCAATAAAATTGAAAGTAACAAATGCTCCACCAAAGAACTTTTCTTTTTGTGGTGCATTGATCAAAAAATTAAAATCAATACACCTTACAAGATTTTTTGATCAATAGTGAGCATTGTTAACAAAAAGGGTTTGTATTTTGGGATGCCTCATATTGCTTCTTCTTTGAGAGTGTTTTATAATGTTAATATGTTTTATAATGTTTGACATATCGTATTTGAGACGTTATGAGATTTTGGAGTTTCATTTTATGGAACTTCAAAATTGTCAAACGAGTAATGCAGTGAGCAACAAGAGGGGACCCTCCATTTTGAAGGCAGAGGAAGAAGCTGCGGAGGAGGAACTGAGTGCACTAGTAGAGGTCTACCGATTTTAAAAAATCCTAAACCAGATGGTTGCCAATTCTCAACAGTTGACATTACAACTAAATAAGCTCAGCACCCAAATGTGAAAAATCTATAAGGAGTAGCGTTGCTTGAACAATTTTGAAGCTCCTTCACCAATGCCATCATCACCATCATCTGAATAAACTTTTCTTACCATTTCACTTTTATATTTTTTTCTTTCATTTAGTTTAATTTCATCTTTTGTTAGGTTTCATGTCATTTTCTTTTGTTTGGTTTGTTGTCATTTTTGTTTGGTTTCATGTCATTTATGTGTTTCAATTTCTTTTATTTAGTTTGAGGTCATTTTCACTTATTTGATAGTTAACTTGTCATACTGAGGATAATGTGAACTTTAAGTGTAGGGAGGTGACATTGACTTTCTTAATTCCATTGTATGCATTTTGTTAAAAAAGATGCATATTTAACCATATCATGTGCTTTGTGTCAGCAATGAAACCGTATTTGAATCATTTTGATGAATATTGCCATAACTTTCTATCATGCTAATTAGAATTAGATTGAATGCATGCTTGAACTTGGATTAGGCTACTTGAGTAGAAAGTAAACCATATAGAGTGATGAAAAGTAGTTGGTTACATAAGCTTACTCACAACTTGACACTTGAAAAATGAGATAGTGCAGAGATGCATAATGAGTTTTCATTTGAGTCGATGTGAGGATTGAGCTATATGAATCCATCCATAGTCATTCTATTTCTTTGTCGAGTGATACTTCTTTAGGTTATTACCTTCTAAACTTGCTTTGATTCGGTTTGAGTCTACTGGATGCATGCTTAATAGAGATGATTAAGGCCCTCTTTGTGTCCTACCCATTAATTATCCTTTATTACCCCTATTGAGCCTTAAACTTTTGTTTCTTGAAAACACCTAAATTTTAAAACTTTAAACCTTTTTAAGTTTCAAAAGCATAGTAGAGTTAGTTGGAATCGTTGTGAAAATTTACCAAGATGAGTTGCGTATATTTCTGCTTGTGGATTATAGTGTATATAGTGCTATTTTAATTCATAGTTCTTCCATGAATTTTAAAAAATGAAAACAAAAAGGAAGAATAAGTGGGTAGTATAATTAAGTGTAGAATATTAGTTATATTCATATATCTTAGAGTTATGTTTTGTTATCCCATTTTACCTTCTCATTACTTTACGAATGATTACGCTTAACCCTTGTTTTCATCTTTACCCACCTTAACCTTTACCATATTACATCCTTAAACAAGTCTTTTGATCTATTTATGCATGCAATCATTGTAGAGGAGATTTGGTGTATTAGCAACCATATGGTAATGTAGTTTCCTATAGAAAGTTTGACCAAAACACTAACCCACAAACACTTAAGAGAAATGAGTGAAAACTGTGAGGAAAATTCATTTTTCATTTTTATTTATCTTTAAGTGATGGTGTTAATTGTTGAGTTTTCTTATGTAAACTAATGAAAAAGTAGTCATGATATGTGTATTAACTTGATATTTAAGTTGGCATAAATATGAGGGATTGTATGCTTTGATCTTTATGAAAATGAAGTAATAAAATTAAGTGGCTGTATTTATTTTGCTTAAGGACAAGCAGAGATTTAAGTGTGGGCATGTTGATAGTTGTGCATTAGTATATGTTTTTCTAGGTAATTAGCATATGTTTTCTTGCATAATTGCTAATTATTGTTGTATTTCAGGATTCATTTTGTATGTTTTCGTTTAGTTTGAATTCCATTCTTGTTTTTTTTATGTTTGATGTTAATTTAGAGTAAGAATTGACTATTTTTTATGTATGAAGAAAAATGGAGCAACTTGGAGATTGAACTAGAGATTAAAGAGAAGAGGACAAGAGAATTCTATCTGTTGTCAATTCCCATGATCATGGGACTCATGCCAATTCCCACGATCATGGGAATTACAATTCGAGTCAATACGCAAGGCCATATTAAACATGGGGTTTTTGGACTATTAAGGGAGAATGAGGCCTCTATCTTAAGGGAGACAAAACCATTTTGTAGAAACACCATCCTTGAGTGAAGAACACATATTTGGAGCCTTGAGAAATGATTGAAGTCAAGGATTATCATTAAGATTGGGGAAAACAGCACATCGACATCCAAAATTCTAGATTTTGGCAAACAAGAGAAGAAGTTCCTTTTATCCAATTTTTTGTGTTTTTCTCCCTTTTATTCTTTGTAAAATGGTTTATTTGAATGTTGATGATGTCATGGAGACCATGAGTGGCTAATTTAGTTTTATGGATTGCTTTTGAACTATTTTCTTAGAACTCCTATTTTATTGAATTGAATGAAGTTGTCTTTGATGATTGTTGATTTTATTTGTATTCTTGCAATAAATCGAGAGAGTGAGTAAGATTAATTGTGTAGGATTGTACAACATAAAATCATCAAGTTAATTGATTAGTTAAAACAGAGATCTCAACGAATTGAATTAATCATCTATAGGATAGTTTAATAAATAGTTGAATCGGTAGAGTCTTTGGGTATGTTGAGATATCATCCAATTCATTCCCTTTAATTCAATTAGGGACAATTAATTACACCTTGAGAGAGGTCAATTAATATATTAAAAAATCTATGGTGAGAAAAAATTCAATTAATGAAATAGGAGGGAGACAAAATAGGGAACAAGTAATCTCTAGTCTTTAAATTCTTGAGTTTTGATTTTTCTACATAGTGGTATTGTGTAGTGTTTGTTATTTGTCTTTTAATTTTAATTTAATTTTCTAAATTATTTTCATTAACTGAATTAAATGGTGTCTAGGCATCAATCATTGTGGGATCAATATCTGCTTTCTAACTAGAAGTCATGACCCATACACTTGTAATTTTTAAGGGTAAAGCTTGTAGATAGTTTTTACCATCAACACTACTCTTCAGCTGTCCAAAAACAAAAACACCTTCTTTACACCAAAAACGTTAGTTAAAATGTAGCAAAATGGACAGTTGGCTTTCTCTTTACTCCTATTCACTCTTAACCGACTAGTGGATACTTAGTGGAGCCCCACTTCTCATCTCTTTTTGTTTTATTCTCTCAAATGCAACTAGGTTCTGAAATGTCCCTATAATCAAATGTGAACGAGTTGCTTTGTAACAATATTTAATCACGTTGCTTGGATATGAAATTTTCTAAAGGGTAGTGAGCCATATTGATAACATTTTCTTTATGTTCTTTTCATTTTCTTGTCTTCTTCTTGCTTTTAATTTATTCTTCTTCATGCTTTCTAGATCAATAGAGTATGGAAATTGAGAAGATGGCTTCAATGAAAATTTTTTTGGGACACTTTAGCTCTTTTACTTCCAAAATGTACCTATAATCAAATGTGAGTTGAAGTGACTATCCTAAGAATTTCCAAAGCATCAATCATTAAATTATTGGATCGAAAACAAAAGCATGCAAGATTTGGTTAAATGGTATGTTTTAAAACTTTTTCGAAATCAAAACATAGTGGAAATAATGTAACCAAATCAACTTGTTTCAGCTATATATGATATGGTATAAGGAAAATAATTTACATAAGAACAAGGTGCATGAAATATACCAACTCCTTGCTACAGTTTTGACTCCTTGCCTATGTATCCTCTCCAAATCCTTTCTATAACTTTAACTCTTTTGTATCCTTTCCTTTGTCAATGTCTCCTATTCTTGTTATTGTATCCCTGACAAATCTGATCTACCACTTGTTCTTCTTGGAAAACTTAGTTAACAAGATCATTTGGTGGGAAAGAAGAAGAAGTATTTTGAGCAGATTTTTCTTATAAGAGAGAAGCCAGAAAATGAGACTCTTCTCATTCAAGTTTTGGCTATGGATGAAAGAAGGAAGAGAGAATACATCAAATGCAGCTCTTCCTTTCTTTAATGAAATGAATACTAAAAGGTTACATTACATGTCATTATTAAAAGACAACCATTAAACCATTTATGATAAGACCATTACTCAATTTAATGATGATAAAGTATGATAAAAACCATCTTTAATTTAGCAATTCAATGCTAGATGTTTAGCTGCACATTTAGGTATAAAAAACTGAAATATGCCCTCCTTATTTCTTTAATAACTTATTTTAATTTAATTAATTTAATCAAACCAAATTCAAGCCCAATATTAAATGTTCATTTGGTCTTCTAATTAAAGTAAGCCAAACATTCAATCATGGGCTTTAAAACCTCTATTTATATTTCTTACTTTGCTTAATAATCTCCCTAGAAGCCAAATGGGGAACATAATTGAACTTATATAATTCAAGCTCCAAAAGCTCAGAATTAATTTAATCTCATTAGAATTAATTCCAAATTACTAATCAAATGTCATTCCACTAAAGACATTTAGTTGAACTCTTGAATTACTAAATATTATAGGAATACATGTTTCAAATAAGATGTCTAATTGTAAATTTTATTATAAACCATATTATAGCCATCCACTCAATAAAGGGTAAAATTACCGTTTTAACCTTTATGTTGAATTTTCCTTCTAGATCTCCTGTTTTATTCTATGTGGTGATTAACACACAAGATCTCATATGGGTATTAAGACTTGATAGGTAGCTAGTCCATCAAACTACTAGCGTCAGTTTAATCACCAAACTCCGTAAAAAATCTAAAAGTGATGATATTATTATAATCTCTTTATTTGAGTGAATGTTCCCTGATACATGTTTCAATTAATAATTTCAACATGCAAACACTGGATTGATACTTTGTAAAAATCCATTATGTTCATATCAAGAATTATAATGAAACACTTATAAGTTTACCACTCATCATGATTGTGGTTTATAATAACAAAATGCTAGGGTGTAAGTTTTAAGATTAAAGTAATGACCCACTTTATTCTTTACAACATACTTGATTCTAAATTCATTTTATAGTGCCATTATCGATAGTCAACTACTATCATGATATCAAACTCATCATTCCTTTGAAGTAAACTCTTTTACTTACATGGAGATAAATCGCAACACTACATTCTAAACTATAATTAAGTGACCAACTTGATTATTCAATTCACTACAAGAAAATAGTGAGTAAACGATGGAAAATACCGACAGAAATGACAAATATTCAGTCGGTATTTTTCTTTACCGACGGACAAAAATGTCGAAGATTCGGTCATAGCTAAACTTACCGACAGTAAAGAAACTTCCTGTCGGTAAGTTTACCGAGGGAATAAAGTCACCATCGGTAATTTCAACTAAAAAGTTACCGACTGTGATACCTTTTCCCTCGGTAAACTTACTGACGGAAATTAATTTTCCAACGCTACTTTTACCGATGGTAAGTTGCTTAACCGTATGTAAATTTAGCATCAGAATGTTTTTAATACCGTTGGTAAAGTTATCGACGGACATAACGTTACCATCGGTAAATAAGCTTACTCATTACCGACGGATCTTATTATCTGTCGGTATAGTGTATAGACATTTACCGACGGAAATTGTGAATGTTTTCGTCGGTAAAATTTTTGATTAAATTTTTTAAAAATATATATTTCCATTATATTTAAATTATAACCGTCGAAAAATTTTGTTAATTAGATATTTATAATAAATATTTAATTTGATATGAATAATTAAATGAAATTTTGATTAATGATTAAAATTAAAATATATTAATTAATAATAAAAATGTTACATTGTCAATAATATTATTTGTAATACAAAGTAAATGACCAATACTATACTACCAATACTATACTACTGATCTGGAGCTGGTGGATTATCTGGTAAGTAGGGTGACCTGCTGCCCTTGCCCTTCAATTCATCGATCTCCTGAAGAAGCTAAGCGTATAGATCCAACGATTGTTGTTGCGCTGCTATTGTTTGTTGTTGCACAACCATCGCCTATTGTTGCACAACCATCGACTCCTGCCACTGACGCATCTCTTCTAAAATCTATTGCAATTGAGTAAACAATGTTTGAACCGTGCTCTCAAGTGCCTCCACTTTGTTGGACTGCCTAGTAGATGCTACTGTACTCGATGTGGAGGATTGCGAATAACAAGTATTCGCAAATGATCCTAGTTCGAATATCCTCCCATAAAGATCCCTACCACCAACTGCTTCCAAGTAAGTGTCAGCCTCATCAACATTTTCGGATTGCTAAGACTACCGCTCAATAGTTTACTGTATTTGGTCCTATCAAAAAGCAATGTTATATATTAGTAAGTGATAATGATGAAGAATATTATTAATATTAAATCATAAATTTCACTTACATATACTTCTCTACAACATTCATTGACGAATGTCACCCCGTCATGCTTCTTAGTATGAGTGTGCAAAAACTGTTGACAGGGTTTAGGCGCCATGCCCAAAGACTTTTCCCTCATATGAATAAAATGTTAATTATGACTCAAATAGATTTTATAAATCAAATTCAAAGAAAATAAAGCAGTCAATTAAAATAGATACTTACAAGTCTTTGTGCATGCTGTTGGTGGGTAATAGAACCTCCCGTATGTACGGGAAGACTCACTCCCTCAGGTTCTCCACGTTTATTGGTCGAATTACGCTGTGAAATTGACATCGCCGCAGGTGATGTCCAATATGTCAGCCAACGACTCCAAATGTCTTCAGAAATAAAAGGCGGTCCTATAGACGCCCTGCATATTGCACCAACGAAATCATCATATCGTGTACGCGCTCTTGACTCCCATACTCGATATACGATCTTGTCCAATTGAGGATCCCAAAAAAATTATTTCTGTAACAAAAGGAAACATATTTGATAAATATTATTGATGTAATAATAGTTAACAAATTAATGTAAAAAATTAATATGAAAAAAGAAATAATTAATTCTATCGTACCTCAAACTCATGGTAGTAAAATTCTTTTATGGTCTAAGAGATATTCTTCCATCAATAGCCCTCAGGATCAATCTTTTCCTTAAATTTTGATGTCATATTCCTTGAACAAGGTCTAGATGGAACAAACCTGTAATATAAAAATAAATAAATTTATATAATTTTTAAAATTGTAACATATAACTTAATTATAACATATAATGGTAAATGTATTTTCACTTACATATTGTTGACTACTAGGATGTATTTTCTTCCATCAGGTCCCTCAACTCCAGGTTGGCAACTGTCTCCTTCATCTGCATTATCTACCCCTGATATCTTTGTCGACACGGGGAGACTAAATGATGAAGGAGTGGTGGATGGTATATCCTCGTCGGCCAGTGTAGTAGGTGGAGAGGGTGGAGGTGAATCATCAATAGGTGCTCCAGAACGAGATCCTTCACCTCTATAGTATAAACCTCCAAATCATGGTCTAAAAAATAGAGGTCTGCCACCAATATCTTGTCTTCTCTTTGGTGCCATATTTCCACCTAAAATCAAATTTTGATTGAAGTTTATAGAAATAATACATTTTCATTTCAATAATTTATTCAATATATTGAAAAAGAAATAATTGATTTGTTCATACAATATTCAATTACAAACACATACAATATTCAATTACAAACACAAATTAATCGCTATCATCACTTAATTGTAAAGAAAAATCATCTTCTTGTTCTAAAGAATTTGAATCAAAATCTGGCTCTTCTTCAAATCCCTAACCCTCTTCATCATCTCTAGATAAAATTTCAACATACTCATTACATGGATCATTCAAAGGTTCATTATCCTCATATACTCCAGATGCATTTATTTCATAAGTCACTTTCAACTCTCTGTTCTCCTTTTTCACGTGATTCAAAAACACCTTTGACTTTAACTTTGCAAACAACCAACCAATCTGACTCATCTTGTCATAAGCTGGGAAAAGCCAAATAATATACTCGAATCACTTGCAATGCTAGCAAAAAAGGTTAAAAATGTCGAAATCTTCTTTGCTTGTTGATTTCAACGAGATTGTATCGATTATGCACCTTTGCACCGACATTTGGAGTTGGATCAAACCACTCACACTTAAGTATCACAGTTGGCTTGATTGGCCATGCAGGGTACTTAATTTCAAGTATTTCAATAATTTTTCCATAATAATCAATCACTTCTCCTTGTATGCAAACGCCACTATTTATTGTTGTCATGCTATGATCATGCGAATCTGTATGAAATTTGTATCCATTAACGAAATACACCGGATATGATTTAACAGTTCATAAAGGACCCTTCACAAGTTCACATATGAACTTTTCTATTGAATTTTCTAATGCCTACAGAAATGAAAATATCATATTAAATAGTATAATATTATCTGAACATATAAATGTTATAATTCAATTATTTCAATATATTTGGAAGTGGAAACTTACATATTACTCGAGCCATCGAGCAAAGTGGCTTCCAACTTCTTTATTGATATCGCCCTATGATTTGTCAGGCATGAGCTCCCGTAAATATTCCTCGTATAATCTAAAAACATTATTATAGTTTCAAGTTATGAATAACAGTAACCAATTTGAAAACCAAAATAATCACTTGATACTTACTGCACGAATGGTTTAAACTCTTCACAGTCCAATAAAATGAAACTATGGGTAGCCTCAATTTCTTCCTCTATTAACATCCTTCTTGTTGAACGTCCATATGACCATCCCGGATAAGTGAATATGGATAAGTTACCATCAGCATCAGTAGTTTCTACCCCATCGTCATTACAAGGATCCTTTCTTTCTCTTGTTTGAACATGTGGCTCAAAATAATGTGAACAAAATGTACTAGCTTCCTTTACTAAATAAGCATTACATTTCGAACCTTCAACTCTAGCCTTATTCTTCACATTTTTCTTCAAGTGATGCAAATACCTATATGAGTGGACAGGTTTAAATGAATTGATTAATGAAAACTTGATAAATTAACTTCAAAAAAGGTTCAATGTAATTGAATTACGTACCTCTCAAATGGATACATCCAACGATATTGCACTGGACTGGCTAGTTTAGCCTCATGTGCTAAATGGACAGGTAGATGCTCCATACAGTCAAAGAAGCTTGGAGGAAATA
>JANZXR010060484.1:0-12275 GCA_027575705.1 Erythroxylum echinodendron | reverse complement strand
TAGAGAAAAAGTTATGGCTAAAACACCAAAGCATACTCAGTGAATATGTTCCAACTACATTTTCCAGCTTACCACTTTCAACATTTCACATATAATTGTTCTAACTTCCAAGAAAAGTTTAGGGGTCCAACATTCTTGACGTATCACACAGTTCCATAAATGGTTCTATGCAGCCGTAATTCTTGGGGAGTCCTTGAAGGAGCTCTATGCCACTAGCGGGCAGGCGGGAGAAGCCTTTTCATGGTCAACGTGCACGTGACAGTTCTTGGGGACTACCTCAAACCCACATAACACAGAACTTTCATGAATCTTGAAAACTTACTGCATAACATGGCAGACCTTGAAAACTTTTCTTTTCTTTCTTGAAACATTTCTTGAAACATGGTTCTTTCAAAACATGCAACTTTTTCAGAAGATAGCTTTTATGTAAAACATGCAACACATATACAGAACATCATATGCATATTTAGGCAGAAAACCAAAACCATTTCAGAGATACATTTGGCTCATTGCTTGATTATAAATCTGTAACCCACCTTAAATCCTTGCTTGCTTCTGTATTCACTACGACTGTCTTTCCTCTGTGTTTTCTTGCCTCTCTTGTACCCCTCCTTGATTTTCTTCATAACAGAACACAACTTGCATTTAACAACACTATCCAGATTCGTCTAACCTTCATATACATTCATTAAAATGCTTACTGTATCATCCAAATAACTGAAATCTTTACCTCAACAACAGACTCGTGCTTCCTTCTTTCTTTTTCCCTTTGTATTGCTCTCGGATTCTCTCTTTAGTCTCTCAAAATTTCAGCTTGAGTCTCAACTCTCTTCTTTTCCACTCTCATCCAAGCTTCAATTCCGTGTTTTTACCTCCCATTCACGTTACCACCTGCTAAAAGACATGTCCACCATGCATATCCCAAAAATCCACTTTACCCTTGTCATTTTTGCCATATACCAAAAATGCCCTCAATTTCCTCTCATGCATTCTTTTCATAAGCTCTTATGCTTAATTTGATGGAAAAATGTTATGGGGCTGACAATGTATATTACTTATAAAAGAATCTTGGTACCTTATAACTAGATATATAATGTTCATACAAATAAAACCAAACTCTTTTGTTTTATTAATAGTAAATATTTTTATTAAAAAAAGTAACTGGAAGAAAATTAAGTTATATGTAAATACACTTGCTTTCCAGGGCACTATATTTACATAACTCCAACAAGTTCCTTAACATTGTCTTATTGTTTTGGATTTTTTACTTCGACAATATCAAAAATAAAACCCATATCATTGTCAACAACAACTAGAGGAATATTAATATATTCCTCTTCAAAGACAATGTCTCTCACCTTATCTCCCCTCTCAAACTCAAACAATTGACTTTATAGAGGGATCATAAAACTTATAACCCCTAAAACTTTTGAATTTCCAACAAAATAGCAATTAACAGTTCTAGAATCTAGTTTCTTTTTATTTGGCTTATATAGCCTTGGCACAGCTGGACAACCCCAAATGTGCAACTGATTCAAACTAGGCCTTTTGCCCGTCCAAAGCTCAAAAGGAGTTTTGGTAGTTGCTTTAGTTGGAACCTTACTGAGTATGTAAGCTGTAGTCTTTAATGCTTCTCCCCAAAGAGATTATGGTAAAGTAGAATGACTAATCATACTCCTCACTATATCCTTCAGTGTTCTGTTTCACCTTTCAGCAACACCATTCATGCTAGGACATCCTGGCATGGTGTACTATAGGACAATACCACACTCTATAAGGAACTTAGCAAATGGTCCTAGACATTGTTCACTTGATCTGTCATATCTACCATAGTATTCATCATTACGGTTAGACTTGACACTTTTTATTCGTTTGTTGAGTTGATTCTTAACCTCAACCTTATAGGTTTTAAACACGTCCAGAGACTGGAACTTCTCATGAATGAGATACAAGTATCCATAACGGGAGTAATAATCTATGAACATAATAAAATATTGTTGACCATTCCACGAAGCTGTAGGAAATGACCACAAATGTCTGTATGTATGGGTTCTAAGACATCCATAACCTTGTTGGCACCTGATTTCCTTAGGTTTGATTGTTTCCCCTTAATACAATTAATACAATTTTCAAAGTCCACATAATCAAGGGGCTCAAGAATTCTATCAGTCACAAGACATTCAATTCTTTGTTTAAAGATATGCCCTAAACGCTTGTGCCATAATGAATAGAATTCTCATTGGTTAATTTTCTCTTTATACCCCTTCATACATACAAAGTTTCTTTATATAAAGCAACCGTATTAATCAAATATAAGTTATCAACAAATGATAAAGAACCGATACCAATAAGTATTGAATCTTAAACAAGAGAAACCAAAATTTTCCAATGCAGAAATAGAAACTAAATTTTGTCTAAATGACGGTACAACATAGGTCTCATTCAAATCCAAATAATAACCGGTCTTTAACAATAACCTAAAAATTCCAATAGCCTCAACTTCTATCGCTTTACCATCGCCCATATAGATGTATCTTTCACCATCAACTGGCTTTCGATAACACAGGCAACCCTGCATAGACACACTGATGTAAGTAGTAGCACCAAAATCTAGCCACCAAGTGTGAATATGTACCGAAATTAAATTAACCTCAGAATAAACCAAAGCAAGAAATGTACAGTAGCACCAAAATCTAGCCATCAAGTGTGAATAGGTACCGAAATTAAATTAACCTCAGAATAAACCAAAGCAAGAAATGTACATTTCTTTGCATGCCATGCGCGATATTTGATACAATCCTTTTTCTTGTGTTGGTACTTTCACAGAAAAATGCAAAAGCCTTATCCTATTGCTTATGTTGTTTCTTTTGTGGTGCAGCACCTGTAGCTTCCTCACCCTTCTTCCTTTTCAAGTTTTTGTCCTTTGAGATAGTTGCCAAATAAGCACTCTCTGTATTCTCTTGCTTTAGCCTTTCCTCTTCTTGCACATAATGAGAAATGAGCTCATTTAGAGTCTAAGTTTCCTTTTGACAGTTGTAGCTAACCTTAAACTGACTAAATTGTGTAGGAATAGATATCAAAACTAGATGCATAAGCAAGTCCTTAGACAACTCTGACTTTAGTGCCTTTAGTTTCGAAGCAAGATGCGACATCTCCAAGATGTACTCCGTTATGTTTCCTTTTCCCTTATACCTCATTGAAATGAGATTTGTCAAAATCATACTTGTTTAAGTCATTTCGCTTTTGACAAACCTCTTTTCGATTTCCTCAAGGTAATCTTTAGCAGTAGTTACCCCTTCGGACATAGTGCCCTTAAATGTTTCCGGAATAGCATACTTTATGATCATAAGACTCATGCGATTTAAATGTTCCTACCTTTCCATGTCTCTCTTATCATTAGAGGAATTGCTACATGCTTACTTTTATTTAACATGAAATATCCTACAGGTTATTGCTAAGGATCAAATATATTGGTTATGATAAAAAAATGTATTAAGAAGTCAGAAGTCTGAGCTATACTTTTTTTCTTAATTGTGGGTTCTAGGATGCCCTGACAGGCTTATGCTCTATGCATGAAAGTGCATAGGAATTGGCTGTATAAAGCTATTCAAGGTGTTAGGATAACGCTTTATGAGTTTGTTATCTGAGATTACCTTAGTTTCTAATAATTTAATTATTCATTCTCATTGGAGTGTTTGATCTTTTGTGGTCAACATCTAATTGTTCTGTGCAAACTTTTAGGTCATGGCACTGACTTTGAAGGAACTCTACCTAGTAATATGAAGATTATGCTTGTTCAAGCTACAGGAGGAGTTATTGCTGGAGCAACAACATCTTGTATAATGACCCCATTGGACACTATTAAAACTCAGTTGCAGGTATGTTTGTTTATACTTAGCATGAAACTATTATTTTCTCTCATACATATTATCTTTTCCTCTTGCACCTTATTGTCAGTCACCATATTATTGAGTTGAATTGTTTTATGCAGCCTGCATTATTGAAGATGGTGGAGGAATTGGCTGTGTCTGTCAAAGCAAGGAAGAAGAGAAGGTTGAAAGGAAATATGAAGGATTCCAGGTGTAAATGGAAGCTGGAAATGATGATCATGGGAATTATTCAGAGGTGGATGGATCAAAGGAAGAGAGCTCGAATAATTAAAGATCAAAGCAGGAAGAATTAAAAGTCTGAACCAAGTTGCAGTGAAGACTTTTAAGATGAAGAATTGGAACAAAACCAATGCAGAGTTTGGAATTTATAAGTCAGCTAAAAGAAGAAGACTTGAAGCAAAAGTCAATGATTCCAAGGAAGCTGAAAAAGGAGTCAACTGAAGCTAAGAAATTCAAAATTAATTTTTAATTGTCATCAAAAGTGATCACAAAAAGCTCATATCCGAATTTCATATAGCTTGTCGTCCCATCAATATCAGTTTTTGTAGTCTTAATACCTGAGCAGAAACATTTTCAGGTTTTGCTAAAAATTCAAACAACACACTTGTTTTTGATTTTTGATCAACCAATAAGAGTGAGATACATGTCAAAATCTTGCTCTTTAGTTTGTTTTTAATTTTCATTTCCAGCCATTGATGGAAGATGGCATAAAATATGTGAGAGCTAATATGTAAAGCTCCAGATCTCTTTTTAGTAATGTAACTGTTGCAGAAATATATGCTTTCATTTTTCTTGTCGTTCTTTTTGAGTGTTGTTACAGTTGTGCTGAGAGTATTGTGAGAATTATGTTGAGAAACTTGGAGTGGAGAGAAACAGAATTTGATGTTAAAATCCATTACTGAAGTGTTAGCAGAATCTCATAGTTACAGCTCAATCCAAAACTTTACAAACACTTATGAGGAATTTACATTGATCACTAGAGTGATAATTACAACATCCCATAGAAAATACAATCAGTACATTAAAGGCAAGGTTCAATCCTCTTCATCTTTCTAGGAGCAGAAGCATAAAGTTCAGTAGCTGTTGAAGAAACTTTGAACATCTAATCTGGAAGTTGCAACTTGAGTGAAGAAGTAGGATAGCAACAGTAACCAACAATAGTGGTATTAGAGCTACACAGTTCACACAACCTGGACTGAACCAAAACCATAACAGGTATGAGTTTTCTTGGAATGAATCTGCAAAGTGTACAGGCCAACATATCAGTTTTAACTGGTGAAAATTACAGAGCTTGGGCTCTTATAGTTGAGGACTGTCTTATAATGTGTGAATGCTAGGATGTGGTAAATGAAGGAGTGACTGATATTGAGGGAACAATATAATCAACAGACCAACAATTAACAAGAATCAGGCAGGACAGAGACAAGGAATTCAAAGCTTTTATTTTTCTAAGGTCAGTAGTTAGTGAGACAATTTTGCTAAGATATGCTAGTTGCAAAAGTGCCAAAGAATTTGGGAAACATTGAAGCTGGAGTATGTGGGCTCAGCTCAGTCATTGAAGTTGAAGAAACAGAATGTGATGAGAAGCTTTGAGAACTTCTCGATGAAGGATGAAGAGAATGTGGGAGCTGCAAAAACTAGATTTATGAATTTAGTCCAACAGCTGAAGGGGTTTGGAGAAAACACCAATACTGATAGATTTGTTGATAAGTTCCTGAGCAGATTGCCTTTGAGATTTGAAGTAAGCATAGCACTTGTAGATTGACAGTTTAGTAATGATCCAAGTTCTGTAACATTGGAGCAAGTTTTTAATGTGTTAGAGATGCATGAAGAGAAACATGGGATTCGAAGGGAAGGAGAGGAGTATGCTTTGAAGGCTGAACATTTTAAAGTACCAGAAAACCCCTCAGTCCTCACCCAAACTCAAAATTAGACTTAAAACCACCCTAAATCAAATGTTGTGCAACCTTAGATGCCTCCACATTTATAGAACCAACCACAAAGTCACCAAAATCCTTACCAGATAACCTCATTTCCTCAGAACCAGTCCTACCAAAACCAAATGCCATATCAGATGACTCAAATGCATCCCCAAACACTATTCCCTTAGCAATTACCTTATTTAAACCATCCTTAAAATTTCCAAGCAACCAACCAATATGCTGGAAAAATTCCAACTGAATGCAAAGTGGACCTAGAACTTCAAGATGGGGAATGTTTCCAAATTGCAAGTTTTATGGGAAGAATAACCATGCGGCTGAAGAATGTTTCTGGAATGAGAATATGGACTGCATACGTTGCAGAAAAAGGGGACCTTCAAAGAGAGTTTGTTATGAGAAATGGTTGAAAGAGCAACAAAATCCTTAAAGCCCCATTTTTGCTAAGCCACCATTAATCCATCCCTTACAAAAACAAAACACTAAATCAAACCAGATACCAATTCAAACTCAGCCCTACCAAAATGTTCCTGCATCACAAATTTATCAAGCACATTATGTTGCAAACTCTGAAAATGCACCATTTCCCCAACATTACACCTCTCAATCTTTGTTATCTCAAACATGTACACCTTAACCTTATACAACTTAGTCATATGCACCTTAATCAACCTTCACTCACCAAATGCCTTACCACCCTATAAACACCCAATCATCAAGCCACCCAAACTACATATTCTGTCAACAATCTCTCATCTCAGCCATAATCCAAAAATTGTCCTAACTTCTTAGGTAACCAACAGAACATCTCAAACAATCAACCTGAATCATCACAAACTAGTAAACCAACAGAAAAACTAGTTACTGAGGAGAGTGTATTTGTCGTTGAGGCTTGTCACAGAAACATGGAAATTGAGTCTGTTGTTGAAATGAGTAAAGCTGTTGCAAAGGATGAGAAAGGAAGTGAGTGACTAGTAGATAGCGGGTGTTCCAACCACATGAAAAAGGAAGAGAAGCATTTATGAAAAAGGATACCAGTATAAATACAGTGGTAAAGATTAGAAATGGAGAAATCATACCAGTATCTTAGAAGGGGGTTATGAAATTAGGTACAAGGGCTGGAAACACAATTCTTGAGGAAGTGTATTACATTCCTGAACTAGATCAGAATTTGATTAGTGTTGGTCAGTTATTGGAAAAGAAATACAAAGTTCACTTTGAAGATGAAATGTGTAGGATTTTTAATGAACAAGGTCAGTTGGTGCACAAGATTCCGATGATCAACATAGTTTTTAAGATTAAAATAACAAAAGTGGATGGAGTATTTGCTGCCATTCCATTGACAGAGTTAACTCAATTGTGGCATAAAAGATATGGACATGCAAATCTGGAATATGTCATTGATATGCAGAAGAAAGAGCCAGTTCATGGAATACCACATTTGGGTAGCAAGTTAAAATCAGTGTGTGAAGCTTTTGCAAAAGCAAAAAGTCATGTTTTACCTTTTCCAGCAAGTGATTGGAGAGCCACAGAGAAGTTACAATTGGTACACACTGATATTTGTGGACCTATGAAGACACAATCAGCTGGAGGAAGTAGATATTATGTGGAGTTCATTGATGATCTGTCAAGGTATTCATGGATTTACTTTATGAAGAGCAAAGATCAAGTGTTTGGCTTCTTTAAAGTATGGAGAGCTGAAGCTGAAAGTCAATGAGGAAGGAAGGTGAGATGTTTGAGAAGGGAAGGCATGCTCCATCAATTTTCAGTTCCATATTCACCACAACAGAATGGAGTTTTAGAGAGGAAAAACAGAACAATAGTGGAGATGGAAAAGTCCATGATGTTTGCAATGAATGTACCTAGAAGATTTTGTCCAGAAGCTTGTTTCACTGCGGTCTACTTACAAAACAGATTGAAGACTAGAGCACTGAAGGAGAAAACTCCCTTTGAAATCTGGTTTGGTGTTAAACCGAAGGTGCAACATTTGAGAGTTTTTGGATGCTTAGCTTACATGCATATTCCAGATGCTAAGAGAATAAATTTAGATGAAAAAGTAGTCAAAGGAGTTATGATAGGATATAGTACATAATCCAAAGGGTATAAAATTTACAATCCAGAAACTGAGAAGATGGTTATGTCTAGAGATGTTAAATTTGACGAAAATGAAGGATGGAAGTGGGGAGAGACTACAGTCAAGAAGTCAGGAGGAGTTGTCATTGAAATACCACTAAATGAACCAGTTGTTGATGAGGTTATGAGAGAAGAACCACATGATGAAGTGATAGCAGCTAGAGATTCCAATAATTCTGAAGATGAAGGGAATCAAGGTGAGACATCTCAGCCAGAACAACAAAATTCAGACAATTCAGGAGAAGAAGGAAATCAGGAGGAGTTGTCACCTACCTCAGAAAATGAGGAATTGAGTTCAGAAAATCAGGAGAAGACTTCCAGCTTTGATAGTGCACATAAGGAGAGGGATTTGGCATCAATTTATAATGAAACTAACCCCTTGTTTGATTTTAGGTACAATGATGCAAATGAAGAAGAACCAGATGATGCACTCATGGTATCCGAATATGCCATGTCTGCAGGAGCTGAACCAAAAACTTACAATCAGGCAATTAAACAAGGTGTGTGGCAAGGTCCAATGGATGAAGAGATAAAGGCAATAGAGGAAAATGGGATTTGGCTGCTGGTAGATCTGCCTAATCCAAAAACCAAAGTAGTAGACTCGAAGTGGATCTATAAGACAAAGCTGAATCCGGATGGATCTATCAATAAGTATAAAGCTAGATTGGTTGTAAGAGGGTATAAGCAGGAATATGGAGTGGACTACACTGAAACTTATGCTCCAGTGGCAAGACTTGATATGGTGAGGCTACTGCTGGCATTGGGAGGAAATAATGGATGGAAAGTGCATCAAATGGATGTGAAGATTGCATTCCTTAATGGAATGTTGGATGAGGAAGTGTACCTGGAGCAACCCGAAGGATATGTGAAAAAGGGAAAGAGCAGAAAGTTTACAAACTGGTTAAGGCTCTATATGGGCTGAAACATGCTCCAAGAGCATGGTATTCAAGAATCAATGGCTATCTGATGCAGAATGGTTTCAAGAAAAGCAAAAGTGAAGCTAAACTGTATGTAAAAAACAGTGAGGGAGAAAAACTGATCTATTCTTTGTATGTGGATGATTTACTGATAATAGGAACTAAGAACAAGCTGATAGAAGACTTCAAGGATCTAATGAAGTCTGAATTTCAGATGACTGATTTAGGAGAAATGAGATATTTTTTGGGATTTCAAGAATCTAATGATGTCTGAATTTCAAATGGCTGATTTAGGAGAAATGAGATATTTTTTGGGATAAGAAATAAATCAACAAAGTGATAGAATCTTCATTCACCAAAGGAAATATGCAAAGGGGCTGATTGAAAAGTTTAGTTTGAAGGATAGTAGTGGCATGACAACTCCTATGGAGTATCAGCTGAAGCTAGAAGCTACAAAACCAGTTGAGCAATTTGATGTAACTTATTATCGAAGCATGGTAGAGTTGTATGTGTTTAGTGATGCAAGTTATGCTGGAAGTAATGAGAGCAAGAGTAGAAGTGGTTATTGTTGTATCTTAGGGACTGAAATTTTTGCCTGGCATTCGAAGAAGCAAAGGAGTGTAGCACAATCATCAGCTAAGGCTGAATATGTGGTAGTAAACATGGCTGCCAAACAAGCTCAATGGTTGAAGAAAATTCTGATGGATGTAGATGAATTGAAGGAGAAATGTGTGACAATCACCTGTGATTCTAGTGCTGTCATTTCAATGGCTGAGAATCCATCTGATCATGTGAGAACTAAGCATATGAAGGTGAAGTATCATTATGTCAGGGAATTGATCAAAGAAAGGCGATTAAGATGGCTTTTTGCAGATCAAACTTTTAACTTGCTGAATTATTCACAAAGGCATTGCCAAGATGGAGATTCGAAGCTTTAAGGAAATTGATAGGTATACAGGCTCCACAAAACAAAGGAGGAGCTATTGAGTTGAATTGTTTTATACAACCTGCATTATTGAAGATGGTGGAGGATTTGGCTATGTCTGTCAAAGCAAGGAAGAAGAGAAGGCTGAAAGGAAAACTGAAGGATTCCAAGTGTAAATGGAAGCTGGAAATGATGATCATGGGAATTATTCAGAGGTGGATGGATCAAAGGAAGAGAGCTCGAATAATTGAAAATCAAAGTAGGAAGAATTGAAAGTTTGAACCAAGTTGCAGTGAAGACTTTTAAGATGAAGAACTGGAACAAAACCAATGCAGAGTCTGGAATTTATAAATCAGCTGAAAGAAGAAGACTTGAAGCAAAAGTCAATGATTCCAAGGAAGCTGAAAAAGGAGTCAATTAAAGCTAAGCAATTCAGAATTAATTTTTAATTGTCATCAAAAGTGATCACAAAAAGCTCACGTCCGAATTTCATGTAACTTGTGGTCCCAACAATATCAGTTTTTGCAGTCTTAATACCTTAGCAGAAACATTGTCAGGTTTTGCTAAAAATTTAGACAACACACTTGTTTTTGATTTCTGATCAACCAATGAGAGTGAGATACATGTCAAAATCTTGCTCTTTAGTTTGTTTTTGATTTTCATTTCCAGCCATGGATGTAAGATGACACAAAATGTGTGAGAGCTAATATGTAAAGCTCTAGATCTCTTTTTAGTAATGTAACAGTTGTAGAAATATATATATATAACCTTTTCTGTCATTCTTCTTGAGTGTTGTGAAAGTTGTGCTGAGATTATTGTGAGAATTGTGCTGAGAAACTTGGAGTGGAGAGAAACAGAATTTGATGTTAAAATTCCATTACTGAAGTGTTAGCATAATCTCATAGTTACAGCTCAAACCAAAACTTTGCAAACACATATGAGGAATTTACATTGATCACTAGAGTGATAATTACAACATCCCACTGAAACTACAATCAGTACATTAAAGGGAAGGTTCAATCCTCTTCATCTTTCTAGGAGCAGAAGCATAAAGTTCAGTAGCTGTTGAAGAAAATTTCAAACATCTAATCTGTAAGTTGCAGCTTGAGTGAAGAAGTAGGATAGCAACAGCAACCAGCAAGACATATGTGGCTGAATAACTTACAGATGCTCATCTGTTGTACTCGTGATAAGCTTACTAGTCATTATGCAATGACCGACAGAAATAGAATGAGTTATCTAACACGCTTTTGAGGGGTGGAAAGATGTTTCTGCACTATGATTTACTACATAGTACCTTCTTCTTTCTTCCCCATATTTTGTTTCATATGTAGTGATTAATTTTCTCTTCCAGGTGATGGGAAATGAAAGGAAAAGCTCTTCCAGACAAGTTGTTAAAAATTTGATAAAGGATGATGGATGGACAAGGCTTATGCAAAGGATTGGGTCCAAGATTTGTCGGCATGTCAGCATGGGGAACCTCTATGATTTTAGCTTAGGAGTATTTGAGTATGATCTCTTTCTTCTTTCTAGATTACATTGACAATTTATTATTGATTAATTTATCTGTATTAGATGCTCAAGGCTTGAAACCTTTATCGTAGTTATTTTGTGATTACAAACCTAATGAATTATCTAATATAACGCTTATTTGATTTATGACTTATCTGTTTTTTGCTTTTGGCGCAATACTTGTTTCTTTGTCTAGTTTGTTTTCCTGTAATTGATCTATGCGCATGTTCAACATTGATGTATAAATCCATTGATACTTCAAATGTTTTTTCCAACTCAGAGAGATTGTGTGCAAAGTATGAGTGGATGAGCTGCTGAGCTTTCCCACATCTGTTGCTGCTGAAGGGACTTGCAATCCGAAGCTGGCTAGGTTTCGCTTGCCATAGATTCATCCCTTGACTGATCTTTTATTACATTTCTAAGCTCAAATAACATTGTAGATACTACGGGAAGCTCTTATGTTGTCTTAATTGAGGAGTCAGCCTCATTGTTATTATTGCCAGACTCGTTTGTTGGCATCCACCCTGCTTTTGTAAGATTGAAACAGTCTGAACATTTATAGAATCCTTTCCCGTCTGTTGTTTCATTTGAAACAAGACAGGAGTAGGCTTTGCACTTGTAATGACTCCACAGGATATTAACATCATTAGGTTGTGTCCAAAGAGAGGTATTTGCTGGAAAAGGCTTGCTGTAACTTGGAGGTGTTCTTGAAAAGCATCTCCTTCTAGGCAAAGGTTCACATCCACTGGCTACAAGTTTCTGAGCCAAATCCCAATCATCTGGGCACATACCATAAGCTTTGTAACTTATGAAACGATCTAGCCATGTGAGAACAAGGTAACCCAATGGAAGGATTGATAGTTTTCAACTCAAAGAAAATTCTTCCCAATTTGTCTGTTTGTTTTTGGCGAGGTATAATTATAGAGCTCACCTGAACTGAAGAACTTTGCACCTCTCAACT
>JANZXR010060464.1:0-12276 GCA_027575705.1 Erythroxylum echinodendron | reverse complement strand
ATGCATCAAATACAAATAGCCATGTCTTGAGTAATCATCTATAAAGGTTATGAAGTATTCATAACCTCCTCTAGCTTGTATATTTATGGGCCCATACCCATCAATATATACCAAGTCCAACATGGATTCCGATCTATTTCCTTTAGAAGAAAATGAGGCCTTAGTCATTTTTCCTTCAATATAAGATTCACATGCGGGTAATGGATTATTATCTAGGCCCATAAGGATCCCATCCTTTACTAACCTTTCAAGTCTTTTCTGATTGATATAAGTCATTCTTAAGTGCCACTGATATTTTGAATTCATGCTAGATACATTGGATTGTCTTGGTTTTATCAACTCTATGGTGTTTAATAGGCTTGTCACAGGTTCTATAAAGAACAATCCCTATTTAATTATCACATTACAAATAAAATCCTTATTCTCATATATTTAAATAACATTTTCAAAATATAAGGAATAAGCAGATTTTATTAGACAAAAAACAGAAATCATGTTCCTTACAATCATTGGTATGCAATAAACATCCTCCAAATATAACCTATAACCACTAAGAAAATCCAAAATAACTACTCCTACTGATTCTGCTGAAATATAGGATCCAACTGCTATCTTGACTTGAAACTAGCCTTTAGGTAGTCTTTTCTTTTGCTGGAACCCCTACAAAGAATTACAAACTTGGATAGTGCCTCCTGAATCTAATATCCGAGAATCAGATAAATCTGCCACATTTCTAGATCCTAACAAACTCATACCTTGTTAGTTTTTTAGGAACTCAAGGTAGACCGCACAGTTTCTTTTCTAGTGGCGCATTTCACCACAGTGGAAACACTTTCCCTTGGCATCCACTTTGGCCTTCTTTTTCATAGGTTTGTCTTTGACCCATATTTGGGTCTTCTTTTTCATTGGACCCTTCTTCCTTTGCTTGCCCTTACCCTTGGGCTTAGAAGAAGAAGCTACATTAGCTTCTGGCCCATGAGCCTTGATATTCAATAGCTCCTCTATACCCTGGAGAGTATTCATCAACTCACTCAAGGTGTAATCCTTGCTATTGAGCTGATAGTCCAATTTAAACTACTGAAAAGAAGAGTTTAAGCTATTGATGATCATAATCATCTGCATGTCCACATCTATATCTAGCCCAAATATCTCAGCCTTAGTAACCACAAAGATTACCTTAAGCATGTAATCCTACACTGGTTCACTAGGTTTTTGTCTAATATTATGAAAGTTTGGATAGCTTTCACTCTTGCAGACTTAGTCCTCACACCAATCATCTCATATAGGTGATGAACCATTACCCTAGTAGTTTTCATATAAGAAATTTTCTTTTGCAGCATGCTGCTGACAGAAGCTAGAATATAACATTTAGTAGTCTTATTGGCATTCTGTCAATGCTCATATTGTTGGACTTACTCAGGAGTTAAATCTCCACCCAGAGGTGCAGGCTTATTTTCAGTTAATACCTATAAAATACGTTCATATTGAAGAACAATGTCAAGGTTATGTCTCCATTCATTACAATTCTCTCCATTTTCCAATCTGTTATTTGTCAAGAGCAAAGTGAGTGGATTCATAATATGGTTGATTATGTCTGCAAATATAAATTATTAAAATATGAGCACACTAGTCAACATAATTGGAACTTTGTATAAAATCATGATTTATGTATTCATGATAATAGATTTAACAAAACTTGAAAAATTTAAAACTTTATATGACAGTTATTTTTCTTATCTATAACAGACTAAGTGATGGTGGGCCATCTTATCTATTAAAAGAAAAATTGGGACCCTCCCACTAAAAAAGCTACCAAGCATCCTCATACTTAACTTTTAAAGAAGCATTATAATTCGGTCCATACTTTTACCAATAGAGCTACGATGGGTAGGTTATTGATAAAATATGTTGAGTGTGTAACCATTTGATTCATCCACCAAAGGTACTTACAAACCATGCCTCGGTGGGAGGTCACATTTGCTACCAATAAATGGACTTATCCTTAAGGAGACCTAAACCATACAAGATCTAGGATTCATACCCTCTGATGGGGAGTAACACTTCAACACATGTAAATGGGCCATCATTTGGAAACTATGGACTCTCACATGAGCTTCCTCTCCCACTCAATCTTTTCGACCTTTAAGTTTTAAATACCATTTTGTCTATATGCAATTTATTAACCATCTTATATAGTTTCATTGTATATCTCTTACATAATGAATGCATGGCAAAGCCTAGGGTTGGCAATTTTCTAAATGACATGCAATCATATAATATCACATATTATTTGCATTCATTTATCCATTCATCACATGAACTTATAAGCCACATTTGATTGTCTATCCTAGAAACATAAAAATAATTACATGCCTTTTAGGCCCAAAATATTTTTATTGGACTTGGATCTTTTGCTTCAAACTCTT
Source organism: Erythroxylum echinodendron (assembly GCA_027575705.1). Taxonomy (NCBI): domain Eukaryota; kingdom Viridiplantae; phylum Streptophyta; class Magnoliopsida; order Malpighiales; family Erythroxylaceae; genus Erythroxylum; species Erythroxylum echinodendron. The sequence goes on along the minus strand of JANZXR010060464.1, from coordinate 9,850 downwards.
CTCTCACCTGATCTGGCCCATTTGGTAAAACGTGTATAATGGCTTTTCTTTTGCAACAAAGTTTTGATTTTTATAAAAACGAATTTGCCACTTTGAAAACAAAAATTCTAGCACTAGTTTTTTATCAAAACCGAAACTTGTCTATATGAAACAAAATCTAGCACTTGTTTTCCATCAAAATCGAAACTTGTCCATATGAAACAAAAAATCCAACACTTGTTTTCCATCAAAATTGAAACTTGTTCTATGATAAAACTAAAAATTTGTCAACACAAAATTTTAACACTTTGGTTTTCTAACAACCAAAACTTTGTCAATACACTTTAAACAAACCAATACCTTACCTCTTCATTTTTTCATTGATGGCTTCTTCATCTTCATCATTACATGATTTTGTACATTACATAATCAAAGAAAACATAAAGATGAAACTAAGGAGGAAATATGATGATGATATACCACCCCCTTATTACAAACGAAATGAACAAAACTTATAAGGTAACTATAGATTCTATGGACAACCAAAAGAGCAAATCATAAACCATATATAGTTCTATCATATAAAAATATATAGCATGCAAAAATTATTGCCAACCTATGCACAAAATATATGAACTGAAATCATGCATAATAAAAATGGCTCTAATACCAATTGTTGGATCGGAAAATAAAACATGCATCGATTTGGAATAAATGGTAGATTTCAAAACTTTTTACAAATCAAAACCTCAATAGAAGCAATATATCCAAATCATCATGCATAGCCACATATGATACGGTATAAGAAAAAACATTTGAATAATCACAAGATGGAAAATATTACCGACTCCTTTGCTACAACTTTAACTCCTCACTGTGCTATCCTATCCTTGGCAATGTATCCTATCCTAGGTGATGTATCCTCTTTAACTTATTATATCCTCTTCTTCATATTGTATCCTCAACTAATCCAATCTACTAGTTGTTCTTTTTGGGCAACTTGGTTAACAAGATCCTTTGGTGGGAAAGGAGAAGAAAACTTTGGAGGAGATTTTTCTTAGAAGAAAGTAGCCAAAAAATGAGGCACATTCATGCAATTTTCGGTTTACCGTGCAAGATAGGAGAGAGAGAGGCAAAACAATGCAAGAACCCTTTCTTACACTCTCTCAATTTCAGTTAATCTCAAAGGAAAGAAGAACTTTGCATCAAATGCATCACTTCTTTTTTATTCAATCATAAAGAAGCCAACAAATGAGACTCTTTCTCATTTGCCTTAAAGATGGCTATATGAAAAGACTATTAAACTAAATGTTACATACCAATTTCGGTTTTTGATGATGAAAGAAGGAAGATGGTCTATCAAATGTACCTCTTTCTTCTTTAATCCAATGAATGCTAATAGGTTATATGCTACCATTAAAATACCACCATTAAACCATTTAATGATAAGGTTATTACTCCATTTAATGAAGATAAAGCATGTTAAAAAACATCTTAAATATAGCAAACTAATGTTAAATGTGCAGCTGCACATTTACCCATTAAAACAGAAATTCCATCTCCATTTATCCTTAATAACTTTGTTTTAATTTAATTAATCTAATTAATGAAATTAAACCAAAGCTAGCCCTTTTCCAAATGTTCATTTGGGCTTCTAATTAACCATTAATTAGTACAGGCCTAACATTCAATCATGGACTTTAAAACCTCCATTTATATTTCTTACTTAGCTTGATAACCTTCCTTGAAGCCAAATGGGGAATCTTATTGGACTTAGATAATTCAAGCTCCAATAAGCTCAGAATTAATTTAATCTCATTAAAATTAATTCTAGCTTATTAACTAAATGCCATTCCACTAAAGATAATTAGTTGAACTCTTAAATTACTAAATATTATGAGAACACATGTTTCAATATGTCCAATTGTAAACTCTAATATGAACCATATTATAGCCATCTGCACGATAAAGGTTAAAATTACGTTTTACCCTTATGTTGGTTTTTCCTTCTAGATCTCCTTCTTTACTTTATATGGTGATTAACACACACAAGATCTTATCTTAATGTCAAGACTTGATAGGTAGCTAGTCTATCAAACTACTATCTCTAGTTTAATCACCAATCTCTATAAAACCTCAAGAAGTGATGATGTCATTATAAACTCCTTATTTGAGAGAATGTTCCCTGATACATGTTTCAATTAATAATTCCAACATGCAGACACTAGGTTAATACTTTGTAAAAATCCATTCTAATCATATCAAGAATTATAATGAAACATATATGATTTCACCCTCATCAAGATTGTAGTCCATAATAAACATAATCTTAATTTGTATGTTTTAAGATTAAAGTAACGATCCACTTTATTGTTTATAAACATATTTGAATCCATATTCATTTAATAGTTCCATTATCAATAGTCAACTACTATTATGACATAAAACTCGTCATTCCATTGAAGTAAATTCTTTTATTTACATCGAGATAAACAGTATTCAAAAGACCAACTTGATTATTCAACTGTGAATCCATTATTTTAGATTCTTATAACATACATGTTTCCTATACATCTCTATGTATATGTATATTACTTACAAAAGAATCTCCGTACCTTAAGACTAGATATATATAACGCTCAGAAAAATCAAACTCTTTTGTTTTATTAACAATAAGTATTTTGATTGCAAAAGTAATTGGAAGAAAATTATGTTATAAGTAAATACAATTGCTTTCTAGGGCAGCATATTTACGTTACTCCAACACTTTGGATGCTGAACAATAAAAAAGAACTTCGAGTGAGATGAAAAGATTAAGAAAGGCCATAGTATGGAGTTTGAGTGAAATTAAGAGAATTAGTCCCTCTTTGTCCATGTATAGGACTATCCTAGGCAAGGGGGTTAAACCAGTGAGAGAAATCTAAAAAAGACTCAACCTAATATATGGGAGGTAGTGAAGACGTAAGTTTTGAATCTATTTAATAAGAGAGTGACTTATTCAATTGCGAATAGTGAGTAGGTGAGCCCAGTTCATATAATCCCAAAAAACTATGACATTACTGTTGTTAGAAATGATAAAAATGATTCAGTACCTACTAGTATGTTGTGTTGAATTTTTGTTTGATTTTACTTGTGACTTAACTTGTACTTGTACTTGCACAGTTGTGCAAGTTAATTCGTTACCTTGACTTACACTTGCATAATTATACAAGTTAAGTCAGAGTAATGCATGTGTGAATCCTGGCCATGACTTACACATCCCCTTCATTTTCCCTTAATGTTACATTGCAGTTGTAAAGGTTGAGGGCAAAGAACCTTAGACCTAAAAGCTTACTATAAATAGAAGGAGAGGGTGGCAACAAAGGGGAAATCTTTCATTCACTCTTCATTGAACACCGAAGATAGACCCATTTAGGAAGAAAACAAGGAGATAGAGATGGAGGTGGAGAAAAGAAATAGATCTTTGGCTAAGAGAAGAAAGGAGAGAAAGCAGAGAGTTGGTTGAGAAGAGAGAAATACAACAGAGAGGTGGAAGCTTAGGAAAAAGGCAGAAAGCGAGAGCTAAAGCAGAATCGCAATGAACTTCTATAAAACACCACTATCAAGGAGCATATGCCTGAACATCCAAAGGACATTCAAGAGCCTACCTATGAAAACGACATGCTAGAGCAATTACATCAACTTATTATGGTATCATATAGAACATAAGTATTTCCAAAGATCAAAACTCCTCATTTCATTCACAAAATGAAACTTACATTGTCATTACATTCCATAGTCCATGTTTATACATAACATAACACTTAGAAGTTTAAAGCTCTACAAAAAATGTTCAACATAAAAGGAGAAGCTAAGCAAAAGTATTCTATCTAGACTTTGCAGGTATCAGTTATCTAGATCTTTAAGCCATTCTTTTTTCCAAAGTTGATAGTACTAGATTTCTATTATATCACCTTAGAAGCTAGGTCTGTCTTGTACTTGAAAATAAACATTGAAATTTTAATGATTTTATAAACTCAGTGAGTGAACCATCATCGATGTGCTTACTCAAGTAAGAACACAAATATCAAAAGTATATTTCCCAATTCAATAGATGTATCACATCATGCAATATTGAATACCAAATCACAATATACTTCATACCTCAACAATAAATCATGAACTATAAACATTTAAGAGTAATCCAATCATTCATCTCAATCATTCATTTCATCAACATGTGCACAGATATTACCCATCATTATATCAACATAATTCAGCAACTTTTTGCAATCATTCACATGATACATGTAAAGATATATATATAATTGCAAATGCACATGTGACTCCAATTTTGTTTTTACTTCATTATGACTGAGTGCCTATTTACTGTCCCATATCAATTATGAAGACAGGGCACATTTGATATTCTGTCTCGTACTTATTGTGGATACCTTGCTCATTAATAACTGAGTCTTTGGCTCTTTGTGCACGTTTCTAAGCTTTAAGCTCTTTTTCATACTAATCACTCTAGTTATAATTCCTTTATTTGATCATGGATAACAATGTGACGGAATGCATCAATTTATATAATAAGTTATCAGTAACTTTTATTTAATGTGCATAGTCATTTATCATATTCATTGAGTACACATTTTCCATATTTTCATAAAATTAGAAAGCACTTTCAATACTGTTGGCCCCGGGTCTCGATCCTTATTTCATGGTGACAAGGCAAAAAAAATTAGGGGACTTTTAAAATTAAAGGTATATACATATATAAAATTAACATCAAGGTAAACGAATTAAATTTCTTAGTGGGAGTAAAATAATTAAAAAAACAATTAGATATATAAAAAAGAAGTATAAAAGTCACAGGCGTGACTTTAAAAAAGGTCACGGGCATGAGAACAAGACTCACGGCCATGAGAGGGGGTTAGGAGTCACGGTTGTGCTTGAGCACGATCACGAGCTTCCTTCAAAAACATATAAGTCACGATCATGTGTGTGCACGATCGCGACATCCCTGCCTCACACACCCACTTCAAAACTTCATAACTCTCAATACCAAAGTCCAAAAATTATAAACTTTATGTCATTGGAAAGCTAAAAGAAAGATCAAGAAGAAATTTTGTCAAACTCTGCCTTAACCAATACAATTTACTCATTAAATTTTCATAATACATTTTCATCCCCTTTTTCCTTTTTGTAAACTACAAAAACTACTACCTTTAGCAAAAAACCCGATTTCAACAACTTATACCATACATACAAAACTCCCATTAGAATAATTTAATTTAGAAAAATCTATTTAAAAGTCCTCAATAACTATCAATTTTATTTCCAACATAATTGATAGTTAACAAAGAAGAAATTTCTGCACATATACAGAAAAGAAATTCTTCACTCTTACAGCCATTTCTCAATCAACGTAACTTTTATACGTAATTTCAATTACATAATGAGAGTCAAAATAGTAGCATAATCCAAAAATACAGTCATGAATGCACATGCTTGAAATGCTTAGAAATTTACCAAAAATGATCTAGACTAACTTAGTTACAATGAAATATTTCTTGGAGATTTGTCAAAGTTTGCAAGGTTCACTAACAATCTGCTGATTCTTACACCTGAGAAGTGGAAAATGATGGGGTAATCTGGGAAGGTCAGTAACAAATACGTTTATAGCCATCGGTGATAAGCCACAAACAATCAAGCACATATATATATATACATATATAGCACCTTAACCACAATTCCAGCTCACAGAACACATAATAAAAATACTATCACATAAATCATATCATTTATTTTTCAACTATTAAAACAAAGCATTCAATTATATATCATGCTCAGTGAATCATAATGAAATGCACAAACAATACAGCTCGAGAGAATCTCATGGAACAAAATGGCAAAACCAAAGTTTAAACTATAAATGAAATGAGTCCATTTTTTGGAGCTCATATGCCACAAGTAGGTAGTCGAGAGAAGGCTTTAGGTCAACGTGCACGTGAAGAATAGAATAGTATCTCTTTTGCCCACACAAACAAATTTCTGATGCTTACATATTTCATATCATAATCATATTTTTATGCTTTTTAAATTTTATGTTTTTGATTAACATCAAAGAGGCAAAATTCTTAAAAAGCAATCATGATATAAATTCACAGAACATTTTTCCCACATTTATAATGAATAAAAGCATGTATTTAAGTAAAAATACAAGAAAATAATTTAGCTCATCAAAATAACAACTATAAACATATTACCCACCTCTTTACTTATAAATCCAAACTCAAACTTGTCTTTCCTCCTATTCATGATTTTGACTTTTTTTGGTTCCCTTCAAAGAAACATATCTTTCATTCAATCAACATACATGAATTGAACTTTCATAAAGCTATATTATTCAAAAATAAATTTAGACTTAATCTACTCTTAGTTTATCTAACTAAAAGAACTAGGATCAAGTTAAAATTTCATAAAAAATCTAAGAACATAAATCTCTTGTTCCTCTTCTTTGTCTCTTCATTTTCAGCACATAAAACCTATTTTATCTAGTTCCTTCTTCTATCAAAACAAGAAGAAAAGATAGAAGTTACCTAAAAAGAAAAACTCACCTGAATCTTCTTCTTCTTCTTTTTCTGTTTTGGTTTCTGCTTCTTTTCTTCTACTTCTTTCTACATTTTTCTTCTCTCTTTTTTTCTTATTTCTTACGACTCTCTCTTTTCCCTAACCTCTCAGTAAGTATGTCCCTTTTTTTCTTGTTGTTACACCGTTCTCTTCTTTCTCTAGCTTCTTATAGGTTCTTCTACAATTTCTCTCTTTCTTTTTTTCTTACACAACTTTGTTCACCTTCTTTTCTTATAAATTTTAAGGCAACTTCTAGCTTTCCAAACTTACACTTCCATATTTACTCTAATACCTTCTAACTCCTTAACTTAATTCTAACACTTCCATTTAATCCATGCAACCATATAAATGAAATATATTCATAAATAAACTCCAAAAATTTCTAATTCAAGAATTCTAATTTTTTTACTCATTACTAAAACCCGACAAATTCCTAGTTAATAATTCTAACTTTCAAGAAAAATTTGGGGTCCAATAAATACAATCCCGAATATCAAACTCCTTAAACCATTAATGCCCAAATTATCACAATCATATCAATAATAGTTCAATATATAAAATTTAATTGAAAATAATTCAGTCGTAGTGCGGAAACATCTAGTTTAACTTAGTGTACACTCCAGATAAGCTATTGCCTTGATGACCCAACAATGTCTGGATGCTGGTGATCAATTTCTGCTTTTTTTATCATACAATACACACGTATAATTCAAAAATTACTAAGTTGATCAATCATATGAATATTCAATTATGCACCTATATATATATGTGTGTCATGTTTAATGCATGCTCAATTGACCTTTCTGGGTATGTAACTTTACATAAATTTTGACCATTCAAACATCATATTTTGTATACTACCATTTTGCAATCTGGATTGTACCTTTAACTTAGCTTGATTTACTCCAAATTAATCAACCATACTTTACACTTATCCTTGAGCATTTCCATGATGAAAGGCCTCTTATAATACACACACAATTGCTAATTTAAATCTGAAATTTTAGCGAGCTAAATCTATACATTCACCAAACTTTTTCCAGTAATGTATATTTATACATTTACCTAATTCTCATTCATAAATACCTCATATTCTTTAATGCTCATTACCTTATACATAATACTCATGTCCTTAAGATCTTGTTTGCATTAAAAGAATTCATTTATTCCTTTAACAAATCATAATTTTCCAGATTTGAACTCAACCACATCAAAACAGTCTATTCTTTAGATTATGACATCAATTGACTACATAAACTTATCAAACTCTCAACCAGTTAATCAAGAAATAATCTACGCAGATTGATAGCCTTAATCAAGTCCAAATATATCAATTTGCAGTGAAATTTCTCATATGGTTCAACATGTATACAAGGCTGAAATTAAAATTCCATAATTTTTCATCAACATCACTAATGTGTGTAACATTTCTACCTGCAATATATCATGAATTTTCAAGCTTAAAAACGTCATTAGCACTTGAATTTTTCCAGATTTCATGTCCCTTAAGGTTAATTCATTTTAGGTTAATTTAACTTCCATATTGGTTACATTAAGGATTACCAAATTCTACTCACTTATGTCATTAACATTCATTTTTTTACAACACACCTGCAACTCTAATTTTGCAGATATGAAAACACATTAATATCACCTATCTCTGGCATGAATTCTTCATCAATTATACTTCAAATATCAACTTAAATCATCCATACAATAGCATATAAACTTCTATTTTCGTATATGCAAAAACAAAACGGAAAAGTACCCATTCATTCTTCATTTTCCAGCACATCTTCAACATTAACACCATATACAATCAATTCCAATTTTAACCATCATAATCTTTTTATTATAACATGCCATAAAGAACAACACCTTACTTATTTATTTATCTTCCAATTCTAGTTCGATTCATTAAGTCTAGCTAGCCCTCCATGCATGCAAAATCATCCCAAGTTTAAGGTGGAAATTAGATGGCTTTCGGCTAATATAAATGACAACAATAATCTAGTTCTTTAGCTATTTTGTGAACTGTAAAACCATGTATTTGCTGTGGTAGTTTAGTATAGCTTCAACAAAAACATAGGGATGTGAGATAGAAGTAAGTTTCTGTGGTAAGAGGAGAGAAGAGACAAAGATTGAACAAGGCTGAAACAACTTCTATGGAAACGTTACACCTTAGATGATAGATTTTACCATATTACATTAACATATGTTCCTAAGGATGCAAGCCACTTATCCCTTCTATAAGCTACCAAATGTCACCTAGTTACTAGTCCATTTGTCACTCAATCATTGTTGCCATTTTTCAATTAATTACCCATGCCAAATATGCCATTTGTCACTTATTTCATAAGTTTAGTCATCCTAATTTTCCATATGTCAATTTGTCTTTCCACTTGACATTTTTCCTAGTCTAAATATACATTTCAATTCATCACTTTTGTAATGGTAACAATTAATTCCAAATTTACTGCTTGTAACCAATCAAACCAAAATTTAAGACATAAACAATACATAATTCACATCATGATCATTTTCAACGTTTCATACCCCGGAGCATGTCAATTGAGCGCATATGCTATCTTTGTAATGTGTACAAAATCATAATTCATATGTGTATGCTAATGATATGTATGTGAATGAAACGCATTTCATGAATACTACAATGATTTGACTCATGTACAATAATCTAAGGCTCTAACCCTTACTATGAAAAATGGGCTATTACAACTTAAGCAATCATTCATTTGGATGAGAAAAGACTAGAGGCAGAACGCGAGAGCCAACGCCAGAAAGCTTAAGTTCGGTAGGATACCCACCACAAACTTCTATGTCCAAGAGTTTTCATTTTGTTTGCTCATCTTTATTTCATCTTTTTCTATAATGTTGAATATCTGTTAAATTACTTTCTCTATTATTGTTCTGTTGCTTGTTAGTTCATCTTTAGTTTATTTGTTTTGTTCATCACTTTTACATTTTTATGATTACATTTAGCAGAAGATTGAATTGTATGGAGATGATAAACTGTGTTTATACTGTGATGGGCTGGTTCCTCTTTCTTGAGAATTAATGTAGGTATTTTGGTCAACTATACATGATTGAGTTATGGTTTTGTTGTTTTTGTCAGCCTCTTGAAATTTTTTTCATTAACTTAAGCATAATAGCTTATGGAGTAAATGCATGAGAGGAAATTGAGGGTATTTTCGGTATGTAGCTTAAGTACCAAGGGTAAAGTGGACTTTTGGGAAAG
>JANZXR010060404.1:0-12281 GCA_027575705.1 Erythroxylum echinodendron | reverse complement strand
ATGATTTATCTCAATTTATGCACGGAGGTAAATTAAATAAAATTGTTTGTTTTAAGTATCACTGGTGGGGAATTCCTCCCCCGTGGGCCACAGGTCCAGATGTCACATAGGACGTAGGGCCGTGGACCCGCCCGGGGAGGGGTTCCAGCACAATTTATGTCCAGAATGGTCTCAATCACAATAATATCAGTAGTAATTCAATACAGAAATTTAGAACAGAACAAACAATGAAAGTGAGACCATCTAGGTCAACTCATAGTATGCTCTAGATTAGTATTTGCTTCTATGATTCAGAACATCTGAATGTTGACTTTCAACCCTATGTGTCAACTTCATGCAATACATACATTGCGCACACACATTACTAATTGCATAATCACATAACTATTCTATTGTATACATATGCATATGTGTAATGTATAATATATGCTCAATTTGACTATTCTAGGTATATTTTTTTAATTCATATCTTAAGATCATTCATACTTTATAACTCATATATGTCTAATTTAAACTTAGGCTTACATCTCAATTATACAAGATTATTTTAAGTTCATCACTTAATCATTCACTAAACTTATTCTAGCATTATAAGATCATATAATGTCCAATTTCTCATTCATCTTTGCTTAATACACATCATTCATCTCCTTTGAATCTCATTAGCATTCATAAGATCGCTTTCAATCATTTCATATTGTCATTCTCACAATTTCATCGGATCTATGTCTATTATGCGGACCCTATATACCATAGGGTGGATATATAGACTTCATGTCCACTGGGTGAACATTCTCAGGTTTTCCAGCTTTTCAACTCTGCTCATGTCCATTTGGAGGGACAGTATGTCTGCTGGGCAGACATTCACTAGACATCTACATAAATGTGAAATTTTGATCATTTAGACAACAAAATCTCTCCTCAAAGTCTTCATGGAAGCTATAGAAATCAGAGTCCTCTTCGAAAGTGTACTTAAATGACCTTAATCCAACATTCATAACGAAAGTTATGCCTCTTGCCCCAAAATTTATCCATTTATATATATTAATCTCAATCTATTTCCTTAATTATAACCTCAATTATCACCCTAAGCAATCACACAGTTAATCACTTATTCTATCATCAAACTAGGTTCATTGGAGCCTAAATGCATTATAGGAAAGTAACTTACCATTTGTTGTTTCAATCATCACAAAAAAGAAACATTTTTCATGTAAAAGTCATTCCCATTTTCTAGCATTTCCATCTCCTTCAAGTTACATCTAACATATCTTATGCTTAGTCTATCATTTCTAGCTTAGTTTCTCATAATTTACTCTTCATTCTTACCTCCATTTCAGCTCAATATCAATCATAAACAAATCATCCTCCATGGTTGATTACAAACACCAAAAACAGAACATCCATATATACACATTCATCACTAACTTTCTACACAAGCTCAACTCTAATCTCACATTCATTTCACTTTTAACTATCACCTTAGTTCTTTCCATTTCAAGACACCACATTACTTCCTTTCTTTAGCTCTAGAATCATTTTAGTTCATCTCCAAAATGCCTAAAGAGATCCACGTTAATGTACATTGAAAACAAAACATGAAAACTCCATTTATCTGTCAAATTTTTTGCACACTTTCTACATCATTTTGATGATATTTTTATCTCTACATCATCACTACAACTTCTGATGAATACCAATCATCATATATGTAAAAGCAAGACAATTATATGGTCATTTCATCAACCACATTCTAACATATATAAAGCACCGTTTTATGACCATGTAACCCCTAACTATTATCATTCATATTTCATTTAGAACAAAACATAAGGAACAATGTTCACTTGTTTAACTCAACTCTTCTTAAATCATCACATAACCCTAGCCTTAAAGCATCACACAATGGTCAACTTATCAAATAGATTTAGGTGGCGTTCTTCTTTAAGATGAAGACAACAATGATATTGGGGTAGAAAAAAATGAATGGTTATAGCAAGGTTTAAAGTCGTGGGTCACCTATCTCTCCACAAATTCACGTATCCTAAATTTCTCCTTTTACACGATTATCACATTTAAAGAGAAGAAGGTTAGGTTTCATTTGTGATAATAAGAAGATGATATGGTCTTGAAGAAACAAGTGAAGGAGTTTAGCAAAATCATAGATCATGAGGGTTGTGCGAAAAGAATGTCATGTGAAGGAGAAGAAGATGAAGAAAATGAGAGTGTTTTTGTAAAAATGAAAGACAAAAATGATGTCTCTTAAATGGGCATATAATCATGGATTTAAAAACTTGGTGGGTGTCATGACGCTTGTCATGGAACCTTCCACTAATTAACCAATTTAATAACTTCTACCTAAATGGCATTAAATCTCTAGTCTATTTATCTCCCAATTTTTATGACACATGTCAATAAATTTTAATGTCACTTATCAATAATTTCGACTGCCATTTGACATTTATTTCTACTACCATTATTCAATTCTCTTGCACTTGGCATTTTTTTCCTAGTCCAAAATTACCCCAAAATTCCAGAAATCTCTCAATTTAACAGATAAATTCCTATATCACCAATTATCATTTATTAACTATAATTTGAGACATAATAATCATAATCACATTAAAATCATTTATACCTGAATTTGTCAAATAAGTGCATGAACAATCATTATAATGTGTTCGAATATTCAAATTCACGTGTGTGTATGCTATAGTATGCATGAGCATGAAATGCACTTCCTAATCTCTCATTACTATTTCTTATTTATAGAAATCTAGGGTTCTAACCCTTTGTATGGAAACAGAATGCTACAATCAATCTTCACATCGTATGGCCGAAGGATATGAGAAGGTTCTGAAATATACTTTCTCAACATCAACACATGAAATACAGGATGAACTCTAGATAGGTTAAGCGGTAATATCAACCTATATGTCATTTCACCCACTTTAGATTTAATCTCAAATGGACCGATATTTCTTGGAGCTAGTTTACCTTTTTTTCCAAACCTCATCACTCCTTTCATTGATTTTATTTTCAAAAATACCATATCACCTACTGAGAATCTCACATCTTGTCTACCAACTATTGTCAATCTTTGTTGAATAATTGGGATCCTTTCGAAAGTAATTTTTGCTAACTCAAGTCCTGTCAATTATCATTCACCAATTTCCCAATATAGAGGTGATTTGCATTTTCTTCAGTACAACGCTTCATAACGTGCCATTTCAGTACTAGCATAGTAACTGTTATAATAAACAAATTTAATCAACGGAAAATACAAATCCTAATGCCCACCAAAATCAATAACACACATCCTAAGCATAACCTCTCAAGTTTGAATAGTTCTCTCAATCTAGCCATCTATTTAAGGATGAAAAGCAATGCTGAAATCCAATCTTATACTCAAATCTTTTTGTAACTCTCGCCAGAAAACTGATGTAAAGTTTAAATCCCTATCAGAGTCTCTAGGTTGTGGTACCCCATGTAAACACATAATTTTTATTGAGATATAGCCTAGTCAACTTATCATTCGAATAATTCTTCTTAAGAGGTAAAAAGTGTGTAGACTTTGGTAATCTATCCATAATCACCTATATATCATTATATCGAATATTAGTACAGGGAAATCTAGTCACAATATCCATGTAATCATATTCCAAAATAAAAGGTAAAATGCAAACTCTATAAACAACACAGTTCCATTGAACATTTAATGGATTTGTCTCGTTTTGAATTGTGTACTAAAAAATTTCCATGGAAGTATTTGCATCAACCAGTACATCTTAGGATTGTATAATTTATAGAAATATAGTTTTAACTGAAGAGAAGATAATTCCACCCTTCATCAATATTATGAAGATCAAAATCATTAAAAATCTTACTAAGTTGTTGCTAACACTAGGCACTAGTATGTAAAAGTTATTTTTATTCTTCTCTAAACTCCATACCTTCCATCATTTTTCTTGGAAATATAATGCTAACTAAAGGATTATGGACCTGTTTTTTTATATAAGAGAATGTTTTCAATCTTTTCACAGCAGTCTGCTCTATTAATTGCTGGAAATGAATTGCTTGCTACAACTCTTAGCTAGGAAGCTACAAAAAATAGAATACCCCAGTGATTGCACCCTCTCTATCCATTTCTTTTTTGTTTCACATAATGAGCATTCTACATATGTGCTACTCTTATAAAAGAATCCAAATTTGATCTTCTCAGGTTCTTAGATGGTAATGACACTATTAGATACAATACCAAGGTTTATAAAGGCATCCTGATTTTTAAGACGACAACATGCAACATTGATAATAATACAATATTGGTAATAAAAAGCCCTCCCAAAATCATTTTATCTATTACTTCTCATTTCTAACTAGTCAATTTGGTCATAGCTAAATTTCGCTCAGAACACCTGCCAAATTCATCAGTCCTGAATATTGGGGGGATCAGGGGTTTTGGGTTTTCTAAATTTGATTTTATTCACCTTCTATTAGGGTGAACTTGTCCATAACCGTCATAAGAAACAAAGCACATCCCCACCACATTTTCTTGAAGGTCATTGTTTGCACAAGCATTAACAACTATGCTAATGGGGCCATTGTCAACCTTGGAACCATATGTTTTGATCTCAAATTCGATAATTTTTTCCTCTTTTCCACAATGCCAAAAATAACATATCTTTGACTTTGTCAATAGAAAAATCTTCAACAAGTGTCAACAGATGTTTCCTAATAGTTTTATCAACAATGATATCTACCAGCTCAGCAACTTTTACATTCCACCCCTTAATAAGGTCATTAAAATCAATCACCAATGTTAAAATTGTAGTTGTTTCAATTAATCGGACCACCTCATTTTTCATTACTTCTAGTTGCTGCATTCCTTTAACCTTTAGGCCACTAAGTTGTGAATCAATTATTTTGGTGTCTAAATATGCAGTTTCTATATCTTTGAATGCATTTCTCATTATCAATTATAAAGAATGAATTGCATCCATTTCATAGTCCTTTCAAGGTAGACTCTTTATCATGATAACTTCGAGAAAGGCCTTGAAAGATGATCTTAGATGCATCTTCCTAATGTTATCTTTCTCACCTAGTTCATGTTTTGCACCACCCAATCAAAATACTATATCCTCAGAGCTTATTTTTACAGTTGTTATGCCACACAACATATCACCTATAGCCCAAGCACCTAGATATCAAGCCAAGTTATTTGTACTTAACCTGTGGAATCCATGTAGCACTCAAAGACCTATACAGTTATATCTTGTATATGGAATTCACTTGGAGTTATTCCCAAACTCTATATCTTATTCTTGTATAATAGTGTGACACCATCACATTTCACAAGATCCATTATGTTTGGGCACTGAGCAACAATATCTAATGGGGCATCACACATTATCATATCACATAACAGTCCTTCAGTTTGCAAGATGTTTATCTCAATAATTTAAATTTCTATTTTCAGTTGTTGACATGAATAGCAAATAATTGAGCTAGAAATTCATAAGCATACCTCGTAAGAAAAGAAACAAACCTTAGACTAGTGTTACAGCATACTATTAGACCCTAAAGTCTCTTTATTTTCAATGTATGTGTATACATTGTTCCATTGAAATCTTCATCCCTATCATTGATTACAATTGTCATAACCACTGAAGCAATTGTATTTATGTTCTACATATATTGCGAGTGGCAGTTATATGGGGCTCATAATGTTGAACCATATAAGGTTAGATTAAAGTGAAACTTCTTATCTTGTAACACCTTCATATGTTTTACATGACAACCAAAAATCGTTCAAACCTGATTCTTTATAAATAACAGACGTACAGCTTAAGGAATATCATTGGTTAGATATCACAAACCCAAACAAAACTCCAAACTAGGCTTAGTTATTTTAGAAATAAGTTCCCATGGTCATCATTATGAAACTTATAAGCCATCACCCTGACGTAGCTAGCAAGAATAGAAAACTCCTAAACCATGGTGTCATAAAGCCTTTCTAAGCTTCCACTAGGCAAAGACTACAATCTGGTAGTTGATTTAGCTGCAAGCTTGTAGAAGTGTAGTGATCCAGCAGTTGTTATAGTGACGTCATAAGGATTCATAGGTTCGAAGTCAACAAACAAGCTACCAGTTACTCAATTGAGGATTGCATTAAAGAAAATGCTTTCTAGATGTCTTGCAGTTAACTAAAATAGGATTCACAATCACAACCTCCCCAAAACTTATGGCATTTAACAAGGCAAAGGCACTCGCATGGTCAACATTTCAGGTGCATTTTCACTATATGAAATTATCTTTAAAGCTTCCTCATCTAAGGCCAACAAACATCCAAAAGGCTAGACGAGCTTGCCTTTCTAAATGTGATGAAGATAAGTTGTAGTAATTTTGTCAAACTTGGACTATTGCCTTTACCAACTGAACTGGTGATTTTTACCGAACTTTAGTAGTCAAATGAACTGCCAGAGTCTTTCAAATCATCATAGAACTTTACATCCACAATGGGCTAAGAAATAATTCCAACACCGAGTTTTGATCTTCCAGAACTGCTAGATGAATGCCCAGTAGCACTAGAAGAAGTCATCCCCTCTTAAAAACTAAAAGAAACAATTGCGAGAAAATGACTTAAGTAACAGAAAACCACTTTTCTACAACCTATTTTAGGTTGCATAAACTACACATATTTTACAGAGTATCCATTGAAAAAGTTTCCATCGTTAGCATAAATCACATGCCAAGTGTTGCCTCATTGAATTGAAGAAGAAGGACAATTAGCAGCTTCAAATTTAGTCTCTTGGAGTTGGCGAGGCTTCTAAGTAGTTTATAAAAAAGAAGAAGAAGAAAAGATTGGAAAAGAGAATCATAATCCCAAACATCCTTCTTTTGTCCTTATGATCAAAGAATAAGGAAATTCCTTATATATGATAAAAGTCGTAGCAGTGCTACGAAAGGATGGAAGTAAAGACAACGATTTTAAACAAACATAATCCTAATGCCACAGTAGTTTAAAGTGAAATTTGATTCAATGTAGTGGATTGTAGTCCGAAAACCACACTCAGCCGAACCACCACAGCCTTACTACGATATGATTATTTTCCGAGAGCAAGCTCGACCGAACCGCCACAATTATGCTACCCCTGATGTACCATATATTGGTTGGCATCTGAGAGCAAGTTGGACAGAACCGCCCCAACTGCATCATATCTTAATCAATAGACTCAATACTAACCCAAATCTACACCCAACCAATTGACTCATTGTATGCACAACCTAGTGACACCCACTAGGTAACTCATATTATAACAATCCTCCACATTATCACATAACAAGAAAAATATAACATTGCACAACAAAAATATGTATAAATGTGCCAATCGATATGTATGAATGTCATGTGTGCATATGAAAATGATGGTGATTTCCATGATCAATAGGAAATTCTAATGCACGTTCATAACCATGAATATTAACTCACAGGTAGAATGCACTCCTTCTTGCCAAAGTTACTATCTTAAAGTGGAGAGTTCGACTCCTAATTGATGCATAGAATGAAAATTTGGAATGACCATTAGGAATTACAACCTAAACCAATTTTAGACACCCCGAGAATAAGGCCATGACTCAATATTAAAGAACTCTATTTTTTATTTAAAAATGATGATTTCATATTTTACAAAGAGCCTACTGAAAATTCGGTAGAGTTTCCCTTATAAAATAGACATCCCCCTTAAAGGGTAATTCCTACAATGAAAAGACACTTCTATGACCACTAGTAATCACAACTCAATTTGGGCCTCGAAACTACATGTCTATGCCCAATTGAGTCGACATTTACACGGCAAAAATTCATAATAAATTCAACCATAATTTAAGTATACTAATTTCTAACCCTTACACCCTTATTTATACTCAATACATCAAGATATTCCTAATTCTAATCAAGAACAACTCAATTTAATCAATTCCATGCATTTTTATAAGAACATAACCCTTTTTAAATTTTTATCTCATAAACTATGAAGAATTTCAATATGTTGCTTTTATTAAAATTGATCTACAAAATAATTGAGAACTTTTGAAATTATTTCTGACCATTTTTGGGCGGGTTGGAAAATCACCACCATTTCCAGGAATCCAATGGCACTAGTCTCGTGTCGAAACTCCTCCCAGTTTGTGAGAATCGAAGGTTTAAAGCTCACAGGTGACTAATTTCTGTTCACGTACAAAATGGGCCGATTATTGTCTGATTTCCCTCCTTTCTTACATTTTTGGGGGCATTAAACAGGATGGTGGTGTTATTTTCACCAAAAATTAGCAAAATAGGAGATTGGTGACTTACCTAAATGAACCGAAACTTCCAGTAGTGATTCCTTCAAATTTGGGTCATTTTTGAAGAAACAAGTTTATAGATTTTATAGAATGTCCTGTGAGCTTTTTGTGGAGCCCTAGGTCGTTAGAAATGGTGGTTGGATGATGAAGTTATGAGTGTCAGAAGTTGGAAGTAAATAATAACCTATAAGGAAAAGAGTTTAAGAAATAAATGAACTTAAGCTTTTATAAGCTCAACTTATACTTTTATAGGCTTTTCTCTTTATTGGTCCATCATGAGTAATTTTAAAAAAATTTGGGTCATTACATCATAGTAGATATACATCATCTCTAAAAGAAAAAGACCATGTGGTCGGATCATTTGAAGATAATGGAGATCAATAGATATGAATTGTATTTTTCCTAATTAAAAGTAATCTCTTATCTTTTTAGTTGTGATGTTGCTATCAGATAGAGTCCTATTTGGAAGAGTGTGTCATCTAATTAGTAAATTTGATGTAACCTGATAATGATAGAGGTGATCTACTTACTTCAGGTTAATTAGGATTCTAAATTGTAAAGCCAGAAGTGCTTATAAATAGCTTACTTGAATCTTGCCCCAAAATAGAGATAAAGGGAAGGGAACACATTGAGAGAGAGCATTCTCTTGTATACTTTTATGAAAGTAATAAAGGTTAGTTTTTACCGTAACTTTTGTATGTTTATTGTTACCTAAGATAATTTAATTCTTCGATAGTATTCTTACTCGAGTGTTAGAACACTGTGATGGTTATGAGGCATTCTATAAAAAGGTTTTATTGGTAAACGATCACGTAGTAAGGCTGAGTCTCGCTTAAATGGACCTAAGTGAGATTACTGTGAAAAGGAGTAGGTGTGATTACTGTATAAGTTTGGTTTCTAGAAAAACCTTTGTAATACTAGCCATCATTTTAGTTACAATAGTTATATTATTATCTTTTGGAACTTCAATCTTTATAATATATTAATTTTTTGTTTATCTATGATCAATTCATTCATATGGAGTTTTCGGGTGACTCCTTCAATCCCTTAACCTTCATCATATTTTTTTTATACTTTAAGTAATATCACAATTGGAAGGAATCTTTGGCATGCTCTTTTAGCTATTGGAAACATTATAAAGGAAACTTAGTTAGTGTTAGGAGAATTCAACACTTACGTCATTCATTCTCAAACTAATAGAATGAAACTAGGTGGTTAAAAGGTATAAGGAAGTGTGGTCAATCTTGGCAACTAAGCTTAGGCCTAGTCCATTTCGACCTATTATGAAATAAATGAATTTTATTTGAATTGATTGAATTTCAAATCGAATTAATTTTTTTAATATTTAAGTTTCAAACCAAGTTTAGGTTCGATTATGTGAAACCTAATTCTGGCCTCAAGACCCATTATATATATATAAAGTTCATAGTCCAACTATTGTAACTTTGTTTTCTTCTCTTCTTCTTCCTTACTTCTGCTCTTTTTCATTACTTATGCCTTTCTTCATCTCTTGTTCTCTCTCTCACACACGTTTATTTTTCAACTATTTATTATAACTCCTACGCTCACACTTCTCTCATAAATCTCACTTCCCCTTAAATCTTTTAATCTTTCTACGATTATTTTAGCATATGTTGTATATGAGAAGAAGTAGTTTGCTTTTGAATATGTTTCTATGTTCCTATTTAATTAATTTTCATATCTATAATTTTAAATTTTGGAAATTACAATCATAAAAAAAACCCAAATCTAGAAATTGCTTGAATTTTAGCGAAGGAAACAAAAAAAAAATCTATATTTAGGTGTATCTGTGCAATATATCTCTTTTGTAAGTTTTTTTGATGAATTTATGGATTTCACAATAAAGAGAGGTTGAAGATCATGAAGAAGGATAGATAGATTGGATTAATTCAGATTAAATTGGGCTGTGAATAAGTTTTTATCCACTCAAAACTCGACCAAACTCGAGCTTAAGCAATATAAACCAGTCCTTAACTTAACCTATTACTATCCCTAAGCATGGTGACCCCATAAAATGTCATAAAACTAATAATGATCCAATCATAGACTCACCGAAAAAATAAAATTTTATAATTTATCGATTAAGTCTTATTTATTAAATAACTTTAAAAATATGAATGATAGATAAATGACTATATTGTACATGATTTGAATGCAAAAATTTTTTTGAGGTGTTAACCACAAGTTATCCAAGTGTCTAGTCTCTAACAATATCCACAGAGTTAAGAAAAAGAGCTTAACTTTTGAGAGGAAAAGAGAAGTGCTAGCTCTTTTATGCATTCCTCTTATTTATAGAAGAAGTTGCTATAGTTTCTTTCTTATTAAAATTAAATTTCTTAATTATAATTAAATTCTAACTTTAGTTATAATTATAATTTAATTTTAATAAATTCAATATCTTATATGTGACTCTTAAAGTTTTTCAAACTTCACATCTAATTCTAACTTAATTTAAATCAATTTTCTATTTATAAATGTTCTTCTATACGTGACTTAGGAATTCCTAATATATTAGCAATGATTATAAATTAACGCTCATACGTTTGTTTAAACATCTCCATACTTTAATTTAAATTAATGATATGGGTTCTTTGGCTAAAATATGCAAGTTAATTAGGATTTAGTGTTTGACAGTGCGTCATAACGCTAGTCAAAACAAAAACTAGGCTACTACTATAGCAGTGGTGAGTCTAAGTCCATCCCATAGAGAGTGTAGAGTTGTTGAAATAAAAATAATTGATGCTTAGGTTAACAGGCTTTTAGTTTTAAAAATAAGAAAATAAAATGAAACTAGACTAATAAAAACAAATTAAAGAAAACATGCGAAAATGATAAAAATGGAGAATTCAGTAGGGACCCGGTTCTTTGGTTCAATCACAGCCTACACCTTAATTAAACATATTTCATTAACTTGTTCTCAAACCTCTCCTGAGAATTATTAATCGTGGCCTTAGGCAGTGTTTAATCAACTTGTTAATTAAACCTAACCACTAAAGAACCTAAGATAGGATCTCTAGATTCAATTAGGTTAGCATTATGAATTAGGAAAATTGATTAGTCAAGACAACAACCACATACAATGTGTCATTTAACCTAAGTCATGTTATCCCTAATGATTACGAATCATTAATTGCTATACATGAATTTCAGCATAATAATTATGGATTATATCAAATTTCTAGCAATGGGTTTGTAAATAAACGATCCAATGACCACATTAAAATTATCTTTTCACAATACCCAATGGATTTGTACACAAATAACCGAACAATAACAAGAATCAGATTATCCATAAACAAAACCTAAATCAATTAACATAGGACAACACAATCAATTTCTAATGAGAGAAAGAAACAATAAAAATGGTGAAATTCATTTAACCCGGGTCGTCAGCATCGATGTCACCTTCGAACTGATGTCAGGACATCTAGCCCTTCATGGGTCTCTCTTAAGAAAATGCTTCAGGCCCCATGTTATAACCCAATCGAAACCCTCCTATTCTATTGCGCCTCACTTCTCTTCTCTCTCATGAGCTACTATTCTATTTAACTGATTTATTTCTTAGTCCAATTCACTATTCACATCTCCTTTTAAAACCTGCGCTACTAACTCTTGAAAAAAGTTTGTGTTTATGCAAGACATTTGTATCAAAATGTCAGACCCCGTTTTTGGTGTCTGACTCAGACTTGCTTTCATGCTCTAATACCACATCTGTTAGGCCCTGTTTCCAGAGCCTAACTCCTCATACATGATTATTCATGCTTGCTCTGATACCTACTCTGTCAAACCCCGCTTTCGGAGCCTAACTCTTACTTGCTTACTTGCTCTGAAACCAATACCTTCATGCATGCAGAATATCTTACTACGTAAGTTATCTTCCAGAGATAACACCTTGATCACTTTCGGATTATCTTCTC
>JANZXR010060364.1:0-12285 GCA_027575705.1 Erythroxylum echinodendron | reverse complement strand
ACGCTAGAGAAAGTTATGAAGTTTGTAAGATATCGTCTGTGTTACTGTTCACAAACTATCGTCTGTGTTACTATTCACAGACTTCGAAATAGACAGAAATCAGATGATAGAAATGAGACAAAAGGAAGCCGAAAATGAGATGCAAACAATGAGACTAATAAAAGGGGAGTTTTGAGAGGATAACCTAAAAGTAATTAAGGTGTTATCTCTGGAAGATAACTTACGTAGTAAGATATTCTGTATGCATGAAAGTAACAAGCATAGTATCAGAGAAAACATGAAATCATGTATGAGGAGTTAGGTTCCGAAATCGGGGCCCGACAGATTATGGTATCAGAGCATGAAAGCAAGCAATAGTCGGGATCCGAAAACGGGGTCCGACATTTTCTTTCTAATGAAGTGACAATCAAGCTCCACATGCTTGGTTTTTTCATGAAAAATTAGATTCTTTGATAAGTGCAGATCAGATTGGTTATCACAGAACAATGTGACTGATTCTTTATGATTAACACCAAAGTCTGCAAGTAATGAAAGTAACCAGATCACCTTACAACTACAGCTAGCCATTGCACGATATTCTACTTCTGTTGAGCAGAGTGCAACTACTGTTTGCTTCTTAGATTTCTAGCTAATCAAGGATGAACCAAGCATGATACAAAAGCCACTTATGGATTTTCTTGTGTCTGCACAGGTTGCCCAATCGCTGTCTGTGAAAGCTGTTAATCATAAAGAATTTTCTGCAGGAAAGAAAATTCCCTGTCCTGGATTTTTCTTCAAATACCTGAGAACTCTGTGCGCTGCTCTGACATGATTTGTTGTAGGTTTCTCTATAAATTGAGCCAATGTATGTGTAGCATAACTGACATTAGGCCTTGTAAATGTCAAATATAATAGTTTACCAATGAGCTGTCTGTATTTGAAAGGTGCTAAAAGTGGCTCAAAATCATCACGCTTTAATTTCTTATTTAGAGCAGTTGGAGTATTCACAGGTTTTGATCCTAAAAGGTTGTATTCCTTTAGAAGGTCCAGGACATATTTACATTGACATACCATCAGAACTTTACTTGATTTGGCTACTTCCAAACCTAAGAAATACTTAGGCTCCCCCAAATCCTTCATTTTGAATTTTTCTCCCAAAAATTGCTTGAAATCCTGCAAGATTGTCAGTGAACTGCTTGCAACCAAAATATCATCCACATAGACTAATAAAAAGAGAAAGTCAGTTTCCGAAATCTACTTTGTAAAAAGAGAATATTCTAATTTTGATTGAGTGAATCCATAATCTGTCAAAGCAGTGGTGAGTTTGATGTTCCATTGACGTGAGGCCTGTTTGAGGCCATATAAGGACTTCTTTAATTTGCAAACCAATTTACTACCAGGTGGATACTCCCCCTTAATTGTGTAGCCTAGTGGCAAATCCATGTAAACTGTTTCCTCTAAGTCTCCATTCAAAAAGGCATTGTTAATGTCCAACTGTGACAAGTGCCAGTTATTAGCAACTGCTAATGCTAGAAAAGTACGAGCAGTTGCTTGTTTGGCAACTAGGCTAAAGGTTTCTTGAAAATTATAGCCTTCAACTTAGCTATACCCTTTAGCTACCAATCGAGCCTTATGTCTATCTACTGTGCCATCTACATTTAATTTTAATTTGAACACCCATTTACAACCGACTGTATGACACCCCTCTGGAAGCACTTTAACTGACCATGTATTATTTTCTTCTAATGCTCGAAGTTCACTTTTCATAGTTGAGAGCCATGATGCATGTTTAGTGGCTTGGTTATATGTAGCAGGTTCCAAGTTGGAGGAAAGGTTGGCGATAAAGGTTGTTGTAGGAAGGTGATAGGTTGTCAGTTGATATGTAGGCTTCTAAGGGATGTACAGTGGTAAAATGGGAAGCAGAGGGCAGGTTGAATTGATAAGCATCTAAGTATTTAGGTCGGGTAATGGTCCTAGAACTTTTCCTAGTTGGTCTGGGTGGTGAATTGGGCATTGGTGCACTAGGAAGGATGGGTGAATCTATGGCATTGGTTGCAGGATCTGAAGGATTAGGATGTTCCAAGTTGGAGGTTGATGTAGGATTGGTAAATGGATCATCATCATATAAATCATGTTCATTTGTTTCAAAGTCTGGTAGAGGTAATTCTGACAAATAAGACACATAACAAACTGCAGAAACATTTTTGAAAGGAAAAATGGCTTTATGAAAGACAACATGTCGAGACACAATGAAGGACTTACTTTCAATGTCATAAAGTTTATAACCTTTGACATTAGACGGATAACCAACAAATACACATTTACGAGCTCGAGGATCAAATTTAGTTCTATGAGCGCTTAAATTTGATGCAAAACAGAGACAACCAAAGACTCGGAGAGAACTGTAATCTAGAAACTTATTGAACAAAACTTCGAAAGGACTCTCATTGTCAAGAATGGGTGTGGGAATTCTATTGATTAAGTACGTAGCTATGAGAACAGCTTCACCCCAGAACCTTAATGGTAATGAAGCTTGAAATATAAGAGACCTTGCAACTACTAAAAGATGTTGATGTTTGCGCTCTACGACAACATTTTGCTATGGTGTTTGAACATAGCTGAGTTGGTGTTTGATTCCTGTTTCACTAAAGAATTTATTAAGTTTAAATTCAACCCCATTCTCTGTCATAATGCACTTAATATTTTGGGAGAATTATGTTTGAACATATATATAAAACTATAGAACCAACTGAGAAATTTCAAATTTGTTTTTCATTAGGAATGTCCATGTGACTCTACTAAAATCATCAACAATAGTGAGGAAATAATAATAGCCAGTTAAAGAAGCATTACAATAAGGACCCCAAATGTCCATATGAACTAATTCAAAAGGAGAAACACTATCTTTTACATGAACTAGAAAAGGTAACTTTTTTTGTTTTGCTAAAGGACAGATTTCACAAATGCCATTGATAGATTAAACACTTTGATCTAACTTGTGTATAGTCTGCAGTTTATCATCAGCAACATGACCCAATCTAAAATGCCAAAGATCAAAAGACTTGACTGAAGTAGCAGAGTGGACACTTGGAGTTGTAGGAAACAAAAGACTTGACTTTTATGTTTTAGCTTGAAGGAAAAATAACCCTGACCTAGACTTAGTAGATCCAATCATTGTCCCTAAAACTCGATCCTAAATTAGACAAAAATTAGTAGAGATAATTAATGAATGTTAGTTGGAAGAAACCAATCTACTAACTGAAATTAAATTGCAGTGAAAGGACAGAACAAACAGAACAAGTGTTAACTTGGAATTTATCTTAACATTACCGACAAGAGAAATAGAAACCTGAGCACTAATAGGTAGATAGAAAAAAACATTGGAGATAGGTCGAGAAGATTCAAAGATATCAAGAGAACAAACCAGATGATCTGTAGCACCTGTATCTATGATCCAGTCTAGTTTGGTGGGACTAGGTGCAATAGCTGTGAAGGTATGGCAAATAAGGTTTTGGGAAGAAGGTTGTATACTTGAGGGAGTGTTTTTCTGAACTGGGTTGACCCTAGGTGGTGTAGAGGTATTAGCATCATAGACACTCATCATGGATAACCATTTAGAGGCTTGTTCTGTTGTCACATTTGGTGGAATCATAATCATATTGCTAGATCCTATATCTCCAGAGCCTGTAGGTCCTACCACAAAATTAGAGTTTCCAATAGGGTTAGAAGGCACTTGATGTACTACCTTCGGGCCTCCCCCTCTTCCTCTTCCAGTACCACTTCCGTCATAACCTCCTCTTCCTCGACCCCATCCCACCAGCTTATAACATCTATCTATCAAGTGACTTGGTTTCTTACAATAAGCACAGACAATATCAGTGTCAGCTTTTCTGAAATTAGCCTGAGTAAGTAGTGCTGAGTTCTCCAGCACTAGATCTCTTGCAGCATGCATGCTGGCATGTTGGAACTCCTCTCATATGACCAGGTTATAGGCTTCATCCAGACTTGGAAAGGGACGCATCATGATAATCTGAGATCTTACAATGGCATAGGTTTCATTTAATCCGTTCAAGAATTTGAATACATAGTCTTTCTGTTGAGAGGTAACAAATTTCTCAAAGCAATCAATATTGCATTTGCTATAAGAACAATGTGGTAATGGTCTATAAGATTTTAACTCCTCCCAAACATTGTTTAGTTCATTAAAATAGACATTCACAGTGCGTGTACCTTATGTAATAGAAGATAGCTACTATGGAGATGACAGATTCGTATATCATCCGATTGAGAGAAACACCTTTTAAGAACATCCCAGATCTGAGATGCTTTGGTAAAATAAAATACAGTGGAGGCTATTAGTTTAGAAATCGATTTTAAAAGCCAAGCAACCAAAAGGTTGCTGCATCTAACCTAAACAGAGCATAAAAGATCTGTTGGTGGAGGACAGGCTATAAAGCCATCAATGAAACCAGTTTTGTTACGGATGGAAAGAGCAAAAAGAAAAGATCGACTCCACACCCCATAGTTTGAAGAGGTGAGCTGTGGAGTGATGACAACAGATGTGTGGCTATCAGAATGATGAAAATAATAAGGAGAGTGGGGATTATCAATCTAGGATAAAACCTCAGTAAGCAAAAGAGTAGATGAAGAAGTCTGAGTCTTGTCATCAGTATTATCACCTATGGTGAATAATCAAAAGGAATGATAAAGGAAAGATAAAAGAAGAAACAGAATCCTAGGGGATTACCGCTCTGATACCATGAAAAGAAAGTTGCCTAAACACACGAGTGCAAAGCAAGGAACGTGAGATCAATTGTGTACGAGAGGAGAATATGTTTTTATGTCTCTACTGAATGATGAGCAATAGGTGCTCTTTATATAGAATGTGCAAACATTGCACTCATCCAAAAATAACCAACAATGTAACAAACTCACAAAATAACAAAAGAGAATAAAATGAGGAGGAGGTGGAACTGGAGCTATATAATGTGGTCCATAAAAGAATGAACAAATAACTAATTCTTAATTAATTGCTAACTAATTCTCCTCTTATAACTGTAACAGGATAAAGTTATACTGAACAAAGAATAACACCACACAATCAAAGAAAACAAAAAAGAGAAGCAAACCCAAACCTAGGTTTTGGTGTCTATCATCTTCAGAACTGGGAGGAGGCAAAGTCAAAGTTGTCATACCAAACCTCCATTGAGTGAATTTCAAAACCAAAAAGTAGTCACCAACAATTAAAAAGAAAAAAAGAAAACCCAAATCAAACAGAAAGAGAAAGACCAAAGACGATGAAATAAAGCAAAGGAAATACAAAAATGGGAAATAAATCTAGTGGTGAACAAATACAACACGATGACTAAATGAAGATGATGTGAGAAGGAATAGTTGTCATATCTACTTTAGCATGTCGAAGTGGGTAATGTGTTTTTCTTCGATTAGAGGCCTAAGAATTAAGGATAATAATAAGCTAAATAGAAAGACTTGAATAGATATAGGGAAGAGAAGGGAAGTAGACAAATTTCAAAATAAAAACTTGGTCAAGTTTATTGGAAGAGAGGGAAGGCCAAATAAGCATCTAAAAAGCTACTTGGATAAAGAGGAAAGCCAAACAACCACAATGATAGCAAAGACAAAAAAAAAATAGCGCTTGTAGATAAATGTTAGAGAAAAGATAAGAGCGAAAGAGACGAGAGCTTGAAGACGAGAGCAAGGGAGCCGAGAGTGCGAAGACTGTGCGGGGATATTTCAGTCCTCAACATATAATGTTTATTTCGATATGTGTAGAATAAGTAAAGATAAGGGGAAGATGTCTTTAGCTATTCCCCAGGTTTTAGGAATAATTAAATCAAGAATAGCTATTTTAACTCCTTTTTTTTAATCAAAGAAAGGAATAAGTAATTGTCAAGAATATCTATTTCATTGAATCAAACAGGCCAGTTAGTTTATTTTCTCTCTTATTTTTTGGATGGAAATGCTTTGTCATTTTCAGCCAAACCATAAATTTTTTCTTGTACCTAGCAACCGGTTGAAAGAATGAAATTCGTAGAATACAATGTTTCTTTAGAGGTACATTTGTCCGTTTTTTTTCGCAATCATAAAAAAATGGTTGGATATAGTTCTTGCAAATTAAAGACGTTTTCAACCAAACTCAAGTCCGTTTTGTTTCACACTTGAGTCTTCTTTATTGAGTCTTCTTACGGTTTTGCCCAATATTCTAAAATTAAATTAATAAGTTAAGAAGTTTAAGATATAAAAGGAATCAATTTATATTATATGTTTATGAAATTAGTATATAGTAAAAATTAAATAAGATTTAAGAATTTGGAATACGATTAAAGAAAGAGATTATCCTTGTTCATCAAAAATGTTGAAGTTTAATTGAAAAAAGAGTTTGTTAAATAAAAACCAATTAGTTTTTTCTAGTTTATAAAAATCAGTTAATTTATAAAACCTAACTAATTAATTATTAAACTGATCGATTTTTAATAACAAAGGTTATTAAAGTTAATCGAACTAAAAAATTGGTCAATTTAAAGTTTTTACAATTGAACTAATCAAAATCATTTTACTTATTTAATTATCTTTGAACATACATTTAACTTTTTATTTGATCCAAACTTAAGCCTTATAGGATTAGACCTTTTTTCATTGTATCAAAACTATACTTTATATTAATCATCTTTTATTAAGAATAATTTTCTTTTGATGTACACAAAATTATAATTTATGATCAACATGAATTTTATTTCCTTTCTACTTTTAATGTCAAAAGCCTAAAGAATGTGTAACACTTGAAATGTTATAAAAATTTTAGAATAGAGAAAGAACACAAATAATCAAATGAAATGGTGTATGTATTAACCAAATGAGAGCTTTCAAGGTGGAAATGCTACTCGATCAAAGAGACAATAACAAATGAATAATGAAGAATAAGATTCACGATCATACCCGCTTTCTCACCAACGACTTGTCTCAAAGGGAGGGGTCACCATATACATGTTCCCCATCTCAGACCACAACATTGTTACGGTCTAAACAAAACAATATAAATTAAATTCTATCTAAACCAACTAGAAGCAAGTGCACCCCGTCGATAAGTAAGATAAAACGGTAAGAACCAGATATCGTACAGAAGGGAATTCCAACATGTAAGACAATTAAATTAAATGATAAAAAATTACTCAGACGATCAAGAATTGATTGATTTGAAAATAAAATAAATTAAAGTAAGCAAATCAAGAAAATATGAAAAATGCAACATATGAATTAAAACAACTAGATTTAATCAAATAACAAAATTTGGTTAAGGTATCAGATTTCAACTGAATTGGACATTAAAAATTCTAACGATGGATTGATCTAGGAATTACTTCACTAAAACACGTCAAACCTAATGTTCATGGGGATTCCCTTCTCTTCTAAATCTGAGTTACCCACTTGGTTCATAGATAATTCAGAATAAAAGGCGTTCAATTCAAGAAGCCTAAAACTAAGTTCGTTATTCCTATATATCCTCACTCAATATTCTAAGGTTGGTCTACACTTTAGTATCAAGTATGTCGCTTAATTAATTTTTCGAAAAATTAAATCTCATTGGTTATAGCATTCAATCATCTAAGGTCTTAATCTAGGTGATCAAACTAAATTAGGACTAAATATGCATTCAATCAAGAAAAAATCAATACCACAAAAATTGTCCTGATCCAATATCAATCTTAACCTTAACCAAAAAGAAAAACTCATTTACACATATTCATCAATGTAATATAAATCATGGTCATAATATATGGTTGCATTGATTAAATCCAAACAATTAAAATAAATACGAAATAAAAAAAAATAAAAAATAAAACACTCGATATATAATCTTTGAGAGGAACAATTTTTCTGTCCAAAAAAATTCTCTAATGTCGACCTCTTCTACCGCTACCGTTGATTCGACCTTTTGTTCATGCAAAACCGTGGCAGAATGACTGACCTGCTGAAGCTCTCTTTGCTCCTATAACTATCTCCCTTTTTCCTATTTCACTGATGTGACGAATAAGATTGGTGGTCCACTATTCAAATTCGTCACATCACTGCAACTCTTCTCTTGCTTTTGTTTTCTTCTATCACACTTTCATGTCCTCTTGCCACAGCTCCTGTAACGTGTGTGAATGGAGAGTATTTTTTTTACAGTTCAATGTGTCTTTATCTCCACCAGCTGCTCTTCTCTCAGTTGCTACTCCACTCATGCTACTTTTCTATTTTTTCACGCTGCTCCAACCCTCTCTCACGCACACACTGTTCTCCACTCATGCCACTTTTCTATTTATTTCACACTGCTCTAGCCCTCTCTCATGTACACTACTGTTCTCCACTCACGCTACTACCCTTTTGTCACACATCTGCTAGCTTTGCTCTCCTCTTTTCACGCACAGCTGCTGACTTTGCTCTCGTCCTTTCATGCCCAATCTGCCCGCCAACTGCTCTCTTGTTTCTATCTGTTACACTACTCTCATCTATTTTGTTTTTCTTCTGCATGTCAAGCCTCTCTACACTTCACTTTCACTAACACGCTTTTCTCTTATTTCACTCATGCAACAACGTTTTTCAACATCAATCCAGCCTCTCTTCACACGGTTTTCTTTTCTTCTTTCTTTTTACGCCACCAGCCTTTCAACCTTCTGTGTTATTTATTGATGTGACAATTTAATGGGGGTTTTTGGTCCACCCCCACTATTCACGCACAAATCCAACGTAGTCTTCTTTGTTTTTCCATTCTCCATGTTCTCTCCACTGCAAGCTTCTCTTCTTTTCCCTGCCAGCTATATTCTTTTGTCTCTTATGTATTGAATGTCCATCAACTCACACTCTTTGTTCCTAGGTCCTGCATGGTCCCACTCTCCTCTCACGTTTTTAACCTCCCTCTACGGTTTTGCGTGACTACTGCTCTCTTCTCTTATTCTCTACATTGTCGTTTTGTCCTGGCCAATTTGTCCGTTAAATCACGTTCTTGCATGCAAAAACATGCACACGTTAATGTTTTCTTAGAACTTTTCTTGCTTGATGCTTTTGAACATTCCAAATTTAATATGTGCCTAAAATTAAAACAAATAAATTTTAATTAGTGCAATTTAAACATTAAATGGACAAGATTTAAGTAAATTACGTATTGAAAATCAATATAAAATGTCCATTAACAAACATCTCACCCCTAAACTAACTGGCCTCCAATGACAATGTTCCATTTCCCACTATTTAAACAATTTGACACTATTTATAATTTATTCATTACATCACCCCTTCCTTCAATGGCTTCCCTATCCCTATCCCTAAGGATCCTGTGATGCCTTGTCAAATAAGAAGTCAAAAAACTATAGAACAAATTGCTCACAAGGTGTTTATGTGGCAGCTTCTATAAGTATGAGCTTAGTGAGCTAGGAGTGATGGGAGGTATATACACTAAAGTAGTAAAACAAAATCTCTCCTGCCTTCTATAAACCTATGAGAAAATCACCAAGCAAAGAAATAAAATCAAAGAAAGGCTCACTGTATTTTTTTGTGAAAAAACTTCCCAATATGGAAAGTAAAAACTACGAGAACATGATCCAAAATATCTTTACTATTTAAAATAATAGGTATAACATAATTTCTCTAGATAAAGCTAGAGATAATACACCGAGATATTCAAGAGATTAAACTCTTGAAAATACAAAGAGAATGAAAATATTTCTCACAAATAGAGGAACACTGGTGCCAAATTATCTATAAACAAAACTCTCTATTTTACCAAGCTTGTATTGCTTTGAATACTTTGTTTGGGATGGTTAAGTCTTCCTTTTTGGTATCTATTTATAGAAAGAAAACTACTTAAGCTGTCCGTCCACTTTCAAAGTGGGATTTCTTAAATGGAGGGACTTCCAAAAAATCTCCCCCTCTTGACATTTAGGATCATCATCATAAAGGGGAAAATCCTCCTTTTCTATATCAGTTGGAAGGACTTGTTGTCTCTACGACCAACCTGAACTTTAAGCTTATCTTTTGGTAATGCCTTTGTCAACATATCAGCATCATTTTCATCCATGTGTATCTTTTCAAGTGCTAACAGCTTGGAATTCAAAACATCTTTGATCTAACGATATCTTATCTCGATATATTTTGATTTGAATGGAGAGCTAGGTTCTTACCAAGATGGATGGCACTTGATTGTCATAATCCATGACATATCTATCTTGCTTGAAGCCAAGTTCATGGATGTATCTTTTATCCACAGTAACTCCTTACATGCTTTCGTTGCCGCAATATACCCTGCCCTGATAGTTTGTAACGTAGTACATTTCTGCAATCTTTACTACTATAATACTACTCCCTTTGCAAAAGTGATCAAGTATCCTGAAGTAGACTTTCTGGTATCAACAACTCAGCCTAGATTTGAATCTGTGTATCCTACTAATATATGCTTTTCATTTTTGAAACTGAGACTCAAGTCGAAAGTATCTTAGAGATATCTCATTATCCACTTCACAGCATTTCAATGTTCTCTTCCCAGATTTGAGAGAAATCTACTTGCCATACCAACTGTATGAGCTATGCCTGGACTTGTGCATACTATGACATACATCAAACTTGCTACTACTGAGGAGCAAGGAATATTTTAGATATCTCTCATCTCTACTTCTGTAGAAGGATTGATTTTACTACCTAGCTTTAAGTGGGTTACAAAAGGGGAACTAACCACTTTAGCATTTTTCATATTGAATCTTTGAAGCATCTTCTGAATGTACTTCTCTTGAGACAAATGTAACCTCCTTGTACTTTTGTCACGAGTAATCCTTATACTAAGGATCTACTTTGCTGGCCCCAATTCTTTAATAGCAAAAGACTTGCTCAACTGCTTCTTCATCTTGTCAATTCTGATAATATTTTTACTGATAATCAACAGATCATCAACATAGAACAGTAAAATAATGAAATCATCTTTAAAAAAGTTTTGTATGAAAACAAAATGTTTAGGAATCCTTTTCTTATAGCCTTGCTTCCTTATAACATATCATCAATATAGAGCAGTAAAATAATGAAATCATCTTTAAAGAATTTCTATATGAAAACACAATAGTTAGAAGTCATTTTCTTATAGCCTTGCTTCCCTGTAACTAAATCAAACTTCTTGTACCATTATCTCAGTGTTTATTTTAAGCTATAAAGACTCTTATTCAGCCTAGACAAATAATCTTCTTTCCCCTTGACTTTGAAACCCTTTGGTTGCTCCGTATAGATCTCTTTCTCTAAATATCCATGAAGGAAGGCAATCTTCACATCAATCTGCTTGACTTCTAGATCAAAACTAGTTGTTCAGCTGAGGATAACTCGAATGGATAACATCTTTACCACTAGTGAAAATATTTCATCGAAATCAATTCTCTTTCTCTGATTGAATCCTTTGACCACCAGCCTAGCTTTGTATCATGGTTGTGATGAGTATTCTTCAAGTTTTACCCTAAACACCCATATATACTTCAAAACTCTTTTTCCTTTAGGGAGCTTTACTAGGTCAAAAATGTGATTCTCAGATAGTGACTTCATCTCTTCTTCCAAGGCTTCAAACTACTATTGCTTGTGTTCATCTTCTATGGCTTCTCCATAATTCTCAGGTTTTTCCCTTTCAGTGAGTAATACATAATTATTTGGAGAGTATCAAGTAGAATATCTTTTGTTTGTATCAGATCGTTTAAGTAGAGCTGGATCCTCTGCTTCCTGTGCTTGGTCATCATCACCATCATCTACCTCTACTGGTAAAGGAACATCCTCATCAACTACATCTTGTTGAGTATTATCCTATACTGATACCTTGCTAATTGGATCCAAATCACGCACATCACCAATATCTTTGGGCATTGAATCTTTTACCTTTTGGATATCTTTGACGGACTCATCTTCCACAAACATAACATTGAGGCTTCGAATAAGCTTCTTGCTAATCTGATCATAAAGTCTGTGATCAAACTCATTAAGGCCATAACTTAGAAAGATGCACTATTTTATCTTATCATCAAGCTTGGATCTCTCGTCTTTGGGAATGTGCACAAATCCTTTGCATCCAAAGACATGAAAATGATCATATCTGACATCTTTCCTTAGCCAGAATCTATTAGCCACATTAGATTGCAATGGAACAGAGGTTGAGAGATTCACCACATGCACTACTGTATTCAATGCCTTAATTTAAAATTGTTTTGGCAACTTTGCTTGTGATAATAAACATCTAACTCTCTCCACTAGAGTTCTATTCATCCTTTCTACCCAACCATTCAATTA
>JANZXR010060244.1:0-12289 GCA_027575705.1 Erythroxylum echinodendron | reverse complement strand
TGAGTGTGGTAAGTTAGAGATGAAATGGGGGTGAAAATGATGAGGAAAATGAGTTAGGAAGGTTAGATATGCATAGGGTAGGTCCTAGGTAGCTTAAGGAGTTGGAAGTATGAAATTTGACCCATAGCTATCCGTTCAACGGACTTGATGCCCGTTGGGCAGACCATCTCGGGTCAGAAAATGTCCCAGCTCAGTTCATGTCCCTTTGGAGGGATATCATGTCCACTAAGCGGACCTTCTCGGGTGAAAAATGGCTCCCAAGCCTGTTATGTCCATTTGAAGGGACATTATGTCCGTTAGACGGACCTTCTCAGGACAATTTTAAAAATGTGAAAATTTTGACCCTCCAAATGGAAAAATCTCGCTTCGGGGTCTTCATGGAAGTTGTAGAAATTGAAGTTCTATTCGAAACCATACTTTAATGGTCTAAATTTGATGTCTTTATCAAAAGTTATGCTAATGGTTTCATAATGAACTAGAGATATAGAACTGCAATTGTTCCGAAGAAGGCAATTTTATGATTCCGCTGTCGTAATTGGTTTTAGGCTAGAGAGATTCTACGGAAACAACCTTATAGGATAATATGTTTACATCTTTGATAATTGCGATCATCGGGCTCCGGAAACGGGGTCCGACAAGTAATGACTCCCAAAAATTCAACCTCTGAAACTCCAATCACCATTTTTCTTTAGATAACACTAAATCATGCTTTTTACAGATATCAAAGAATATCTGCAAATGTTTTCTATGTTCCTTTTCTGTTTCTGAAAAGACCAATATATCATCTATATATGCAGCAATATAATTTCCATGGTCCTTAAAGCATTGATCCATTTTTCTTTGAAATACAGTTGGGGCATTTTTCAAACCAAATGGCATTACAAGCCACTCATAAAGCCCATCTGGTACTATAAAAGCCGTCCAGGGTACTGACTCAGGATCCATAGCAACTTGATGAAAACCACTTTTTAAATGAAACTTGCTATATATTTTGTTGTTTCCTACTTTCTTTAGGATCGTATTTATTCCTAGTAAAGAATATTGATCCTTATAAGTATTCTGATTTAATTTTCTGTAATCATAGACCATCCTTTCTTTTCCATGTTTTGTTTCTCCTGTTACTGGATCAATAGTAGTTCCAGAATATACTATGATTGCCATAGTCCTATGACGAGAAGTTGATGGTCTAATTACGCCCAAATTTAATAATGCTTCAGTGTGTTTCTTAAATTGAGCTTCCATCAAGGGAGTTATATGCTTTAGTGGTTTATCCTGAATAGTAAGATCTGGATTTATGATATCCAACTTACAAACCACTTGATTCTCGGACCAATATTTTTGTGGATTTTTACCTATATATTTTAAATTTTCTAATTCTTGTAGTATTTCTGTAATTTCTTTGGTAAATTGTGGAAGGCTTTTACCAATATTATAATATACCATCTCTTTAATGGTATAATATTCTTCTGTGTTCAATTCTAATTCTGGTATGGCTTATTGTGCCATTAATTCTGTGCTAGTCTGTACCATAGTTAAATCCTTGAAGAAGGATACTGTCGTTCCTTCTAATCGTACCCCACCATGTTGGGCCCTGATAAAATTGCAGCCTATTAATATTTGAACACTTGAATGTGAGTCCATAGGCATGCAAAACGTGAATGGTATCCTGTAGCTGTTTTCTCCAATAGTCATTATTCCATCTTTGAGTTTATAATCAGCTACAGTTATGGAATTAATCCCATATACTGATACTGACCACTTTGACTTTTCTATAGCCTCTTTTGGTACAGCTTCCAAACGAACACAGCATTTTGTATCTCCAGTGTCTAATATTGCCTGAAGTTCAAATTCTTTACATCCAGCTATTTTAAAACCAACTATAAGATTATATAGTTGATTATTGATTTTCTTAGGAAATCCTAATTTTGCTTTATCAAGATATATAGTTAAAACTGCCTCTTTTTATTTCATAAATACACTTGCCATTCTTTATGTTTCAGTCAATCTTTCAGATTGCTAAATTTGTGGTACAAAATATTGCTAAAAAATTATCTGAGCAATTTGATCTCTAATGTCCACAAAATATTATTTTCTTCCTAGATTAACAATAAGCATATAGATGATTCCTCGATAATCAAAATCAATTACACCTGCTGCTACATCTATGCCTTTCTTTGCTATAGATGATTTTCCAGCAATTCTTCCATAAATTCCAGGTCTACCTATTTCTATTCGTATTCCTGTGGATATACTTTTTCTTTCAAATGGTGGTATTATAATACAGTCTATACTGTAAAGGTCATATCCTGCTGCACCATTTGTTTTTCTGTTTGGTAATTTTACATGTGCTACCTCCTTTAAAATTTTGACCGAAAAATTATAGGGGGATACCACCATGCTTTGCTGGCACTCTGATGTGTCATAAATAGTAAGGGCTCTATTTGATGCCCTTAACTCTTTTTTCAAATTTTCTTTATCAAATTTTTCTCGTTCACTTAATTGATTAGCTAGAAATTCCTGAGCTATTCTATCAAGTCTTTTGTTTTCTTCTACTAGTTTCTCATTTTCCGCAAGTATTTGAGTTATATACTCAGATGTTTCTTTGATAAGTTTATCCTTATCAGAAATAGAAGGAATGTACATAGAAGGTTTCTTTTCTATTCTGATGTCCAAATGTATTTGTGCACAAAATGCACATACTGTTAAAGTACATTTAGGACAATGTATCCTCATTCTTTCAGTTGTTTGAACTTTGCAAAATTTGCAATTTATATGATTAACATTAGCTATGTGTTGATTATATTGCTATGTATGAACACATGATTCCATTTCTGTAGGCAAAACAAACTTTTCTAGCCAATTTTATTTTTGTTTTTCTGTAGCCATAAATAAAGTTTCTGAGGAATCTGATGTTAATGTATTTAAGAGAGTAGAATGATCTTCATTTTCTCCTTCAGATACTGAGCATAAACCATCGTTATCAGGTTCATCCATATCCACAGACAGAACATCCCATTCTTCTGGTAAGGCTAATCCTTCTACTATTGATGCACGAGCAATATTTCCTTTCTGTCTAGGACATTCTTTAGCAAAATGTCCAATTTCCCCACAAATATAACATTTGCATTTATGCATAAGGGGTTTCTTTCTTTTGAACACACTCAAATGTGTTTTATGAGGTTTTCCACGATAATTATTAGCCTTTCTTATACCTTATTTCCTTCCTTTTTGATAATATCTAGGTATTGGTATTTTTAAGTAGAAAGTAAGGTCCTTTAATCCTCTTTGAATTGCTTCTTCTTTACATATTTCTGCAAGATATTGTTGTGTAAAATGAATTCTTGGTAATACTCCTATCTGATTACCTGGATGTTTCTTTAAAAATTCTTCCTTTATTTTCTTACCAAATAATGGTGGAAGTTTTCTGAAAAACTTTTGTGATAATTCAGGGCTTATAAACATTCTTCCTGAGGGTGCTACTAAATACTTGTATTCATTCATAAATTGAATGACATTTTTAATTTCATGGCAGGTTAGTCTTTCTATATCTGCATAAGCCCTATCTTTTGAAGCTGTTGTCCCTAGATAGGGGTCTTCTAAAGTAATAATTCTTCTTATTTGTGAAAACACATTCTGTATATCATCAGCTATAGTAACCAATGCTTCATGTTCTTCTCTCTAGGCCATTCTCCACTGTTAGAAAGTTCTCTTTTCTACTTCTCCCAATACATTTTCAACATATAGTAATTTTGCTTGATTATCTGGCCAATTCATTCTGTTAATCACATTGGTATTTATGGATTCCCATCTTGTAATCACATCTTCATATTTCATGATATCATCTGGTAATACCAATATGACACCTGTTTGTACTTGGGCTGGGGGTAAAGTCCATTCATTCCAATAATCAATAAATTTTCCTTTCATTTTTTTCCCATTTTTCTCGTATTTCTGGTACATCAATTTTTCTTTCTCCTGTGGCAGGTGGATATTGAGGAGGTCCCATCATATATTCTTGTGGAGGTCTATATCTAGATGTTACTCCTTCTCCAGAAGTTGATGATGACTTCATATGTATCATTTCTTTATTTAAGATTTTCTGTAGATTTGGAGAATTTGTTAAATCTATTTCTGATTTCAATTTAGGATAATCCATCTCTGCCATTAAAACATAATCTGGAGTTTCCATCGTATTTTCTAAATACCATGGTAACTCATCATCATCACTTTCTATGTTTTCTTCAGATTCACACTCCCATCCACTATATATTATTGGTTCATTTTTAGGAGGAGTATATTTGACCATATATGAACAATCTTCTCCTAAATAATCTCACATTATTCCTTTTTCCTTTTCTTTTTCTATGATATATTCAGGAATTATTCTGTGATTTATTTCTGTAGTAAGCATATGAGCTGTTTCTATGTCTTCCTCCAAATTTTCTATATCTTCATCATTAACTTGTATTTGTGGAGTTGGGTTCCTATTTCCATATCCTGTAAAACGAATATTCATTGATCCATCACTGTTTTCCCATGCATATGCAAAACTAGGAACTCTTGTAGTTACTCCAGAAGGGGGTTTTATATTCCATTTTTCTCCTTCCAATTGTTGAGCAGAATATGCTCTTCCAGGAATTACCCTTACTCCTCTACTAGCCAAGTATTCCATTAAATCCGTAACATTATAAGGAAATGCTGCATAACTAGTGTTGGTTAATCTTGCTACAATTAACCTTGTGATCAATAGATTTGATTCTCCTCTTATCCAGGATTCATATCCCATTGTTTTAACAACAATTTCTACATGATTGTAGAAGTCTGGTATAGACATCAATTGATCTCGAAGAAAATATACCAATTCTGTTCCATTGGATAAATCTATTTCCATTTGACCTAAAACTCCTTTGATATCTCCCCATCTAGTGTCTCTTATTACTACAAGTGCTTTGACACCAGCTTGCCTTCTATGTAAAGCATGTATTCTTATCATTACCATTCCCAGATGTATATGTTGCAATCCTTCATGTAGAAGTTTTCTGTATGATTCTTCTGTAATCAGTTTTATTTCTGCCTGATCATCTGGATTGATAATTGACCGTCTTTCTTCTGAATAATGCTGGTACACTCGATTTCTAGGTTCAGACCAATTTGTAGTGTACAATACTTCTGCAGGAACCGTATTAGCTCTTTGTCTATTTGATAATTGCAATTGCTCCTCATGATTTAAATCCATTTCTAATGCTCGCAATTTATTTCTATTTTTCTTCCAATAATAGGAAATTTTCTGGTTGTATTAAATATTGCTTGTTTCCATCATCTATAGTCTCTTATTTGATCTTCTGTTGATGGCATCATTTGATTGTCTTCTGACATTCTTATAGGGATTAATCCTCTGTTTACTTCTGTACTTTGACGAGGCTCCACTAAATGGACTGTTATACTCATTTTGATTTTGACCTAGTCAACTTTGATTTTTCCTTTTCAAATATTTCTTGAGGATTCTTGTAAAAATATATTTTTCTTGTAACCACTGGTGGTACAACTTCTCCTCTTTCTAATAATTGAATTCTTTGATTAATTTGTTCAAGAGATTCTTTTAATTTCTTATCTTCTTTTTCAACTTCTTTTCTATTAATTTGAGCTTCAATATTTTCTAATTTCTGTAATACCTTGATTAATAGATAGCTCAAAGTATTATTTTGCTTGACTAATACAGGGGTTGCTTTTGCAATAGAAATTCCTTCTTCAACCTTTTTGAATCCTCCTGATGGAACTCCAAGTAATTCTGTCGCATTTAATGCCTTAATATATTCTTCATCCTTTGATAAAGAAAGCCAGGACATTAAACTAACTGTCTGTACAGTTTTTCTGTTATCTCCTCAACTTTTCATGTCTTACTTTCAAGGCTTCTCACAACTTGAGTTATTTCTTTTCCAAAATTCTTTAGTTGATCTATTATGGCACTGATCAATTCTGTAACCTCTTCTGTTGTAGGTTGTTTTCTAATTTTCTTATTTATTAATTCTAAAGTTTCTAACTGTTTTTCTAAGTTTTTTTCAGAAAGAAATGCTTCAAACAGGTATTTCATAGTAAATTAATTCGATCATACAAAAACAGATATATTTTGCAAAGTACTAATTTGTAAATCACACAAGAGATTCAACTGTTTGCTTTCTGTATGATACTGATGTTTAAAATCTTTCCCAAAACATGCAAACATTATACCCTCCTGAGTTCTAAACTCATGTTGTGGCAAGGCAAGATATAAATAGTCAATGATTTTCCTATTTTCAAAGTAATTTTCAATTGCTTTATGAAAACGATCAGATTTCTGCCTTACATTTGTCATTCATTTCATTTTATATTGAAATCCAGTGTTACCTTTAAAGGACTCAGTCTCTTTTTCCCCTAAATCAACTTTTCAGTTTTACGGGTACTACTTTTGTTATCCTTTCCTTTAAAGCTTACCTCTTTCAATCAATATAAAACAAATTATGACTTCAACTGAAATTATAAATATATGAAGGCATAAAGAAGCTAGTAAACGGAAATTATTTCAAACACTTTCTCACACAGATTGCAAACAAGAAATTTAGTTATAGTTCATACCTTGCTCTGATACTAAGATAGCTTCATTTTTCGTTTTCCCAGTTTTGATCTTGCAAGACTATTTGGTAAATAGTGGAGTATTGCACGATGAACTATATCAAACTAAACCTTCAAACTGCAGTTTCTTGAAGGAAATACGGTATAAGAAAGGCTAAGAATTATCATGGAAAACCTCATAAAACACATTTGAGGGTGTTCAAAAGAAAGAAACCCCCTATGCATAAATGCAAATGTTATATTTGTGGAGAAATTAGACATTTTGCTAAAGAATATCCTAGATAGAAAGGAAATATTGCTCGTGTAGCAATAATAGAAGGATTA
Organism: Erythroxylum echinodendron; assembly: GCA_027575705.1. Taxonomy (NCBI): domain Eukaryota; kingdom Viridiplantae; phylum Streptophyta; class Magnoliopsida; order Malpighiales; family Erythroxylaceae; genus Erythroxylum; species Erythroxylum echinodendron. Next base: position 5,356 of record JANZXR010060244.1, on the reverse strand, counting down.
GCCTTACCATAAGAATGGGATGTTCTATCTGTGGATATGGATAAACCTAATAGCGATGGTAATTCTTACCTTGTGGTGGCTGCATTATTTTACTGAAATAATATTGTAGGTAGCAGCATGCATCATGTTTTTGTTTACTGTTTGATGCTCTCCATAATGCATCTAGTAAGCATTTCTGTTGCTCATCCACAGGTAAATTTTCTAATGGTCTGTATGCTATTGGATCATCTTTGTCAAGTATTGGTAATTGTGTTTTACCAAAACGACTAAATCTTTTTCTGTTTTTATCTTCATTAGATCTTGAAGATCTTTTCTTGAGGCCGACCTTCACCCTCTTTGAGCCTTTGTTGCATTAGATCAATCATTCGAACGAAACCCGTAGGATTCCGTTGAGTAGTAGTTGGGCTTTTTCGTGATCCTTCTCCTATAGTTGATTGATTTCTTCTAGTGCTTGGGGCAGATTCTGGATTATTTCTTTCTGATTTTGGGTCAAAGTCCAATTGTGGAGCCTTTCCAGTTCTTCTTCTTCTTTGTTCTGGATCCATACTCCTGCCAAAAGATTAACAATTCGTGATAATTTATCAGCAAGAATAGCAATTGAAAATTACTTTGAAAATAGGAAAATCGTTGAATATTTAGATCTTGCTTTGCCACAGCATGAGTTTAGAACTCAGGAGGGTATAAAGTTTGCATGTTTGGGGAAAGGTTTTGAACATTACAGAAAGCAAATAGTTGAATCTCTTATGTGATTTACAAATTAGTACTTTGCAAAATATATCTGTTTTGTATGATCATATTAATTTACTATCAAAAACCTGTTTGAAGCATTTCTTTCTGATTGAAGAAAAGTAATAAAACTGATTACAAAAGAATCATACAGAAAACTTCTATATGAAGGATTGCAATATATACATCTGGGAATGGTAATGATAAGAATACATGCTTTACACAGAAGGCAAGCTGGTGTCAAAGCACTTGTAGTAATAAGAGACACTAGATGGGGAGACATCAGAGGAGTGTTAGGTCAAATGGAAATAGATTTATCCAATGGAACAGAATTGGTATATTTTCTTCCAGATCAAATGATGTCTATACCAGACTTCTACAATCATGTAGAAATTGTTGTTAAAACAATGGGATATGAATCCTGGATAAGAGGAGAATCAAATCTATTGATCACAAGGTCAATTGTAGCAAGATTAACCAACACTAGCTATGCAGCATTCTGTTATAATGTTACGGATTTAATGGAATACTTGGCTAGTAGAGGAGTAAGGGCAATTCCTGGAAGAGCATATTCTGCTCAACACTTGGAAGGAGAAAAATGGAATATAAAACCCCCTTCTGGAGCAACTACAAGAGTTCCTAGTTTTGCACATGCATGGGAAAACAGTGATGGATCAAGAATAATTTGGGAGTAATTAGACCATCAACTTCTCGTCATAGGACTATGGCAATCATAGTATATTCTGGAACTACTATTGATCCAGTAATAGGAGAAACAAAACATGAAAAAGAAAGGATGGTCTATGATTACAGAAAATTAATATGGAAATAGGAACCCAACTCCACAAATACAAGTTAATGATGAAGATATAGAAAATTTGGAGGAAGAAATAGAAACATCTCATATGCTTACTACAGAAATAAATCACAGAATAATTCCTGAATATATCATAGAAAAAGAAAAAGAAAAAGGAATAATATGGGATTAAATTTCAGTTGAAGTCATAATTTGTTTTATATTAATTGAAAGAGGTAAGCTTTAAAGAAAAGGATAACAGAAGTAGTACCCGTAAAACTGAGAAGTTAAATTAGGGGAAAAGGAGAACGAGTCCTTTAAAGGTAACACTAGATTTCAATATAAAATGAAATGAATGACAAATGTGAATTCTTGGTAATACTCCTATCTGATTACCTAGATGTTTCTTTTAAAATTCTTCCTCTATTTTCTTACCAAATAATGGTGGAAGTTTTCTGAAAAACTTTTCTAATAATTCAGGGCTTATAAACATTCTTCCTGAGGCTGCTGCCAAATACTGCACATCCGTGTATTCACTCATGTATTTTTTCTTTTTAATTTAATTTTTTATAAAATTATTAATCACATAATTATAATGATAATTATAATTATATTTAAATTTTTTATTAAGTAATGATTAAGATTTTACAAATTAATTTATTTTTTGAATACAGTTGTAGTATAATTGACGAATTAAAATAAAAAGTTGCTCAAATTTTAAATTGTTTTTTCATTATAGTTTTAATTTTATTTAAAAAACTAAAACAATTCAAAACTAGTGCATTTTTTAAAAAAACTAAAACAATTCAAAACTAGTGAATTTTTAAACTTAAAATTTTTATAAATTTAATATAGATAATTTTTTTCTTTTTGTAGCCTTTTTTCTATTGTTAATTAATAAATAGGAATTTTATTATTGACTCCTTCATTATATTAAAAAGAATAAGTAAAATTTGTTAGTAAAAATTTGTCATGGGAAAAAATCTAGGAAATAAATAATATTATGTGTTTGTTGTAAATATAATTATAAATATATATATATAAGTATATATATTTATATATAGATAACACACGTGTCATGGGTGTGCCTCAAAGCTGTGATAATTAGGACAAAAGTCACGGGTGTGACTATTTAACTGACATCCGTGACATATGGAAGAAAAGTGTCATGGGTGACTTGTTAGGTCACACCCATGACATATGTAAATTAATTATTATATGTTAAATATTATAAATTTTTTATTCGGGTTATTTATTTTTATAAAATATTATTAAAAATTAAAACAATTTCAAAACTAGTGCATCTCTTTAATGTAAGTTTTTTATAAATTTGATAATACCATTATTATAATGTTTTTAAAAGTATAAACTAAATTTTTATTTCAACAAAATTATTATTTTTATTAAAATTAATAATAAATTAAATTATAATTATATTATTTATTATAAATAGAATAAAAAATTTGCATAAGCGAAAACAAAATTTAATTAAAAATTTAATTTAATTATTATTTTAATAAAAAATTCAATTCTATGTTTTTTATTATTTTAATTAAACATTTCTTTATTCTTAATTTTGAAAAAATTAAAATTAACAAAAAGCGATTAGTCTCATATCTCATTGTTGTTTTCATGTTCATGTATATTATTCTTATATTTCTACTCTAAAAACTATAAAGCTAATTACGTTATGTATGCTTTTTGTTTGTCTTAAGTGCACACCCACACTCTTAATGCACATCTAACATTAATAGTTGCATATAATTGCTGCTACATCTCATTTTTTTCCTTGATCTTTTTTTTATTATTTGTTTTCTTTCTTTTCACAATAATCAACAAACACAGCTAACATTAACTGTTGTTTTTATTAACTTTTGTTTATCTGCAAACTTTGAAAATTATACTAGCTAAAAGAAACCCTCATTTTGTTTGTGATTCTAGAGTTTTGATGAAATCTTTATCTCAAAATTCAGCACAGGCTAGCAGGATTTACAATTTAAATTGCCTATTCTGACTACTATGACAGAATTTAAACGCAACAACTTCTGACCTAATATAGAAAATAATATAGTACAAACAAAGAACACAACTACTAAAAGCAAAAAAATACCGCAAAACAAATAGTCATCCATAGTATAAAAAACTATTACAAGCATCCAAAAAAAAATACACTAAACAAAAACAAGAAATGAGAAATTTTTTAAAACTTACAAAGACGGTGGAGGCGATGGAGGTAGAGATGGCATGTCAAGTCCCCGGATCTCCTAAGCCTTATGCATTTTCTTTTCCAGCTTTCGCTGTTGATGGGTGATCAATTCCATTTGTTCATCCATCTTATTAAGTCTCTCTTCTGTCTTCTTGTAATTGTCAGCCATCTCATCAAGTTTCTCTTGTGTCTTCTTGTGAGTGTTAACCAACAAGACGTATACTTTTTCCAAATCCCTTGGCGCGTCTTCTACCTCATTTGATTTGTACGGGCTTAGAGCAGCTGTAAAACTAAAACTCTCCCTTGAGAACTTGAACTTCACTATAGTACGTGTTCGAGCATCTCGAAGCTCCATCTTATCATGCCACAATATTTCTGTGCGTCTTAAATATGGCACATCAAAATACTCACGACAAAGATAGGTTAGTTCACTAACGTTAATCTGAAAATGCTCGGCCAAAACGGTAGCTAAATAACCCATTCCTAAGGATGTTCCCTTCTTTGTCACACTTTGAATGAGAGATTGTGAGAAAAGAGAGAACATGGTAGGTTTAATCCTTTCTTCTATAGAAAATTATAAGGACAATTCCTTAACAGAACATTTATTGCTCTGAGTTTTATCGAACACAGTATGACATATGAATTTATGCAGTAGTAGCTGATCAGCATATAGAATGTAAGAGTTGGCTGCATTGTGAAGATCAAACTTAGGCAAATCAGTTAAAAAGCTCCAATAAATTGTACTTGAGAAGTTTTGATGACAACTTTCTACCTCTGAAATAGAAAACTCGAAAAGTTGATGTAACAACTTTTCATCCAAACTACAGAGCTTACCTTATAGTCTAAACTAAAATTTCCTAGGTTTACTTCAAACTTCAAGGAAGTAAAGAACTTTAGTGTAAGTTCAAGAAAAACGGCATAATCTATCTAAACAAATCGTCCCCAACCGCCTCTATTAGCCAATGTCATCACTTTATCTTCCAATCCAATATCTCTTAACACTTCAAATTTAAAATATCGCGGTGCCCCTATAAATAGGAAAAGTAGCCTCATAATCGATTGCAATATCTACAACCATTTCATCTCTCAGCTTAGCTTCAATTTGGAGTGCACTTTTCTTCGATCTTGGAGGCATAACGGCATAAAAACTTGCAAAAAATACCCAAACAAATACGACCAATTTTAGAACCCTAAAAAATAGGAAGCTACGAAAATGGAAGGATAAAGAAAAACAAAAACAGAAGTAACTAAAATGTCCACAAATATCAAGCTTTTAATGAAAATTTAAACTTACTTGAGAGATTTTATGAAAACTTGGAACAAAACTAGCGATTGTGAACGCAGAGTTCAGTGAGAGAAAAGTAGGAAAACAGGCGCACAAAGAAGATGATTCTGCATTTCGTTCGCGCCATTGTAACTAATAATAATTCCACAATTAACAATTACTTAATCATAAAAATTAATATTAAATTAATATTAATTTTTTCTTTTTGTAGGCTTTTTCGTTGTTCTTAATTAATAAATAGGAATTTTATGAGAAATGAATAAGTGAAATTTGTTAGTAAAAATTTGGGATGGGAAAAATTTAGGAAATAAATAATGTAATGTGTTTGTTGTAAATACAAATA
>JANZXR010060204.1:0-12290 GCA_027575705.1 Erythroxylum echinodendron | reverse complement strand
TTGCGTACATTTGCATAGTTATTTGTCACATTTTGTATGCTTTTATATGGGTTTTGTGTGTTTGCATATTTCAGGTGAAGCTATTGAAAATGGTGAAAAATATGACTGATTTGGAGTAAAAGAAATATTGGTGAAGTCTGGACGTTGAAATATGACATGGCCATGTCGTAATCTGTAGCTGTGCTGTAGAATTTATAAGTCGACATAATTATGGGCCAGTCGTGTTGGAACTCTAGCCCAATGGACAGAATTCACTCCTGATTATGGTGACACAATCAAAACATATTTTGGCTCAAGTTGGGGGCCCTTGTTTGCTTATTAGCCTCCAAATTAAGAGGGTATTTAAGGAGTCTTTTGATAGAAATTAAGGCATTCTCTCTATTGTAATAAGTAGCTAAATTCCCTCTAGTTAACGTACATGGATGTTTAATCGTTAGCCAATTCGTGAGACTTATTATGTTTATTGTCTTTCTTTATTTCGAATATTTACTCAATTTCTATGCTAAAACAGTTCTATTATTATTGTGTTGATTGAGCAATGTGTCCAGTTGTTTGATTTGCAGAATAATATACTGCTGAATAATAGGTAGATCCGTGATTTCCAACCTATCAAAGCAGCGAATTAACTTGATTATAAAGTTAATGAAATTGGGTAATCTATTTTAAATGACATACGGCGTTTCCGATGTGCACTGGATAAGATAGAGGTCTTTTCGTGTTTAATGCTGCCATAGATTAAACTTCATCAAAGCGTTTCTCGTGAGTTGTCTAGTGGTTAGGGAAATAATCTATCAGGGCGTCCCGGGGTTATTGAATAAATAAGAAAAGGCTAGTTTATGAGTGCGTCACCTTTAGCTATAACTCTTCTATTCGAATGAACGAAGAACATCTTTAGTGTTTGCGATCGAATTGTGAGGTTAAACTGAAATGTATCTTGACTAGGCTTTTATTTCATTTTTTTTAGTCTTTTATTTTTATTGCTTTCGTTATTATTTTTCGTGTTCATTAAATCAATCTCAAATCATATTTATTTAATTTTCCTGTTTCTGATAAGTAAACAAATCTGCACTGATCTCTGAGGTTCGACCCTGATCATTATTATATTATTTATAATATTTTGTGGGAAAGGAAATTATTTTTGTTGGTTTGACACCCATCATGCCACTATTAGCAGTCGCTCTGTCCACCACAAGTCCCATTCGACATTCCAGTCAACTCTAACTTCATCCAACCTATGGGAGATCAATAACAAGTCTTGGGTCCTCCTCGGAAGTACCAACTGAGATTTCCAACACCTCCCCTGTTGGGAACAAGATATCAAGTCAGGAGGATTCTCTACTTGTGTTATCTACTTTGATAGAAAATTTCGATTCAGATATCGATGAGGCTCCCATTAAAGATATTGTTCCCAATGCCACAATTTTACCACCACTAATCGCCCCTATTGTTGCTCCTCTAAAATTGATAAAAAAATGGATCAAAAATTAGTCCGACTACCAAACTGATGCCATCTAATTAGAATGTCAGTTTATAATGTTGTGGCTTATAAATTCTACACTTTTACTTCAATATAGAAATGGGACACTATCTCGAACATCGGGTTAGTTCTTGACCATTCTATAAACTTTGATAAATTTCAGCAGTTTCATTTGGATGTTCTGTTATTTGAAAAAAAAAATTATTGCAAGTTGAAGTTATTATCACAAAACTTTGATTCTAATTTGGTAAAAGAATTCTACTATAATTTGGATAACGATCTCTTGACTAAATTTGTTGTGTGCTATCACCTGGTGTATGTGAGAGGTAGATTGATTCCATTTAATCCTAATAGACTGATTTTATTTTTGGTGTTTGATAATCTACTGAGAATCTTACTTATCATGATGATCGAATGATATGATGAAATTTGTGTTAACTGGAGGAAGATTAACTGCTTAGCCATCTAATTCTATTTTACGTGCTTCTATATTGATGCAGAAATAATTTGTTATTAATAAGTTGGTTTTACCAAATTAGTTACCAAGCACACATATGATGTCAGTTTGTCTAACACAAGCGAAGCTCATCTATGCTATTGGAACAGGAGAAAACTTCAATTTAGGCAGACATATCATTGAAGCAACGTTGGCAATTATTTGTAAACCTCATTCCTTGTTATACTTTCCATGCTTAATCACTTAATTGCTATATACAAATGGAGTTCCTCGGTTGGATTCGAGTGCTTTTAAATTGGTGACATGGATGAATATCTCGCTAAGTATTTTGAATGTGAATAAGAAAGCTAGGGTGGTTTATTTTCCCTATACTCTGTTTAGACCTTCTAATGCATCGACTTCTTCATCCATCAATCTGAATGCTACTCTAGTTACTGAAATCGACAGGATTAAGGGTACCTTTCAGATGGGGATTGATGCTTTTCGTCAACTGAAGCAAAGAGTTCTTCGACTTTCATATGCTTCTTGATTGTACTTTTTGGCATCCTTTGTCCCCGTTATATGTCAAAACATTTGTTTTTGATTTGTTGCTTGGGTTCTTTGATTATTTGGATCCTAATGAATGATCAAGGGGGATTTCTTTTGTGGTTTGCGAATTTGATGATATATGTCCAATTATCTCCTTGAGGAGGAGTTTCAAATAGGTGACAAATAACGTCAAAAAGGAGGAGATTGTTAAGATATAGGTTATGATACTTTGTTATTTAATTTTAGACATTATTTGTTAATTGGACTTAGTTAAGTTTATATGGGACTCTTCAAAGACATGTGTGCTAAGGTTTAATCCTAATAAACTTGAGATTTAAATAGATAGTCGATTTTTAGAATAATGGTTATCCAAGGATTCAAATTTTCTAGGAATTTTGAATTGATTATGACAGTTATAATGTGATTAGGATTCACGTGCGTAGTGGGTTAAAAAATGACTAATATTGGATGACTTGGCATTCGAGATTTCAAGGGAGATTTTCAATAATGTTTACTAGTTGTTTGGTTAAGATACAACTCTATCTAATGCAAACATTTTAAGTGTACCACATAACCTATCCTGAGTTGTTAGAGTTGCAGTTTTAGGTGTATAACGTAACCTAGACAAAATTGTTGGTGCTGTAATTGTTATTTTGGTTATGTTGTCATTAATTATAAGGGTGCAATAGCTGTGATTTTCTCTCTATTTTTCGTGTTTTGGCTAGGTAATTTGTGACTTTCTATAGTTGAATATTGTTTTATACTTCAATGAAAATTGAGGGTGGTCTTTTATAATCTTGTAGATTATTTCTTTTTTTGGTTTACACACACTTTCGGTGTTGTTATTCATTATTGATGGAGTATTAGTAGTGTAGTTATCCTTGGTGATTTATGGTGTACGAAAACTCCAGATGTTTTCGTAATATTTGTAACTACTATTTTTCATCTTTTGTGTGTCCTTTTGTTAGGGTGATTGAATGTTGATTATTTGGTTATAGATAGTGAAAACGGTGTGCAAAAATTCCAGTAACTGAATATGGTAGTACTCTTGGTAAACAACTTTCTGATCCATCATTGAAGGAGCTGAATTAATTAGGGAAATTTTTTTCTTACCTCAAGTGTATTCATTTGTGTTCTTTATTATTTTAATCACTTAAGTTGTTTGTTTACTATCTTTATCATTAAAAGTTGTTGAAAAAAATACTTTGTTAAGGTTAACACGAGTCGATCATATTATTGGGTGAATTAATTTCATAGGATGTGAGGACAAGATATATTATCAAGGGTTGAGTTAGTCACCTCGACAAAACCTTGTATAAAACTATTGTTGTTAGTGAAAATATTAAGCTAGGTAAAGGCTCCGCAGACGTAGGAAAAGGGTGTTGAACTGTGTTAACAAATTTTTTATGTTGATTTGGATTTATGCATTTAATTTTTCTGTTTTGATTTTATTAGAACTAACCATAACCAAATCAGAAATGTTGGAATTTAAAATAGGATATTCCCCTAGCCCCAGAAGAACAAGGTGATGAAAAAATTAATATAGAAGAGGAAGATCTTATGGATAAGCAGTCAAAAGAGGGAGAAATGAACTTAAATTCAGCAACATTTAGCAAGTTAGCCCCTCTTAAGATAAGTAATTATCTTAAAGTACTAGGTACTTGTGATATAAATACTTTAGAATAAACAAAAGTGGTTCCTAATGACCAATAAAAGGAAGTGCTAGCTGATCAGTCAAGCATTCAAGAATATAAAAGGATGGATCCCCAAGTAAGGACCTCAATGACAATAGGAGAAAGAGGTACTCGAGTTTAGTCCTCAATTTATGTTAGGTGTAATAAGAAGCTTAAGAAGGAGAATTAAGGCGAAGAGCTCAAAAAGCCTTTCCTAAATCTAATGTCAACTTTATCCTGGAACCTAAGGGAGATTAGTTGACCTAAGAAGTAATTATTACCTCAAAATTAGTTAAAAAGATATCAAACATATTCTTATAGGATTACTGAAAACTAAACTAAAGAAGGAAAAGTGTGAAGCATTCCAATTCTTAGTTAAGCACTAGAATATAATCACTAGTCATGAATTCCACCATAATGGAAGGATTATCATTGCCTTTGATCCCAATTAAATAAAATTTTGTTTCTGATAGACATAGAAGTAATAGAATTTAGGTTTAAAGTGCACTTTTATACTTGGACCAATAAATTAAATGGAAAATAGAACATAAAAACTTTAGTTAATGAAGCTTAGTTGCTGAAATTCCCTAAAAGTAAAGCTTGCTTCTATAATCATTTTTTCCTCTGACCATTGTCTTATACTAATACAGAATCTCACTTCTATTATGCTAAAGAAAACCCTATTTTGCTTCAACAATGTGGTCACGATAGTTGATGGCTTTGAGAAAGCTACCATTAAGGGGACTTGGCTTCAGATTTATAGAAAATCATACCTTTATATGTATACAAAAGCTAAACAAGGTGAAATGTGAGCTTAAAAAGCTAAATTTGAGATGGGGGAGCAACATTTAGCTCTTGGTTACATCTACTACTAATATGTTAAAGACTATATAAGAGGAACTAAGTCACAAGCTTATAGACCCTCATTTCCAAATGGAAGAGAAGAAAGCTTTGTTGGAAATGTCAAAAGACTTGGAGATTCATTTATTGGGTTGTAAGTTCCTTCTTATATGGAAAAACCCATTTTTGCCACATCTTTTGTTGGCTTATAATAACCAACTTCTTTTTTGGCAGTGGGTGTTGACATTAAGTAAAAACAAAAGGAAGAGAGAGTAGAGAAATAACTATGACATTTTTGGACAAACAAATTCACTTTTCTCCTCAATCCACACTCATCTACCATTAGATCAAGCTAAAAATTTAGGAGTGTGTCCTTGAGATAGTCATCTACATTGGAGTTATGGATGTTGAGATTGAAGCTTTGGAACTATGACACATTTTGGGTGATTTCTCTCCTTTCATGTTCCTATTAATGTTATTTTGTGAAGCTACTTATTCCTCTTATCAATACTAGTTTTTTGTCTTTAACAAGAGGATATTTGTACATAATTTAATTTAGTGGCGCTAATTTTGAGACCAAAGGTCCTGTGGTTTTTGTCCTTGATTTGAGGGGTCTTTTACGTTAAAAATTTCAGTGTCATTACTTGTGATTGATTTGTTGTTATTGATTGAATTGTTGCTGGTAAATATTTACTCTTATTACTCTAATAGATTTAGGAAGTTTTGGTATTATGTTTACACTTCTGCAGAATTTAGCAATACTAAGTTTTTCCCAACATAGTGGTATCAAACCATTGGTTGATTTAATCCTTTAAGTCTATTTGAATTATAGAGGTTAACACTAGTAGAATGGTTTGTTTGAATGAAACCAATTACCAAAAATGGAAGGGTATAATAGATTTTTTATTTATAAAAACGATGCATTTTCCTGTGTTTGCCACTAATAAACTTGAGTCTATGTCTAATGAAGACTTGTAATTTTAACATTAGCAAGCATGTGATTTTATTAGACAATAAGTAAAAGATAATGTTCTTAATCATATTGTTAATGATACATATGCTAGAACTCTATAGGATAGGGTTAAGCAACTTTAAGCATTGAAGACAAGAAATAAAAAAATTATTTTTACTTAAGTAGTTGATAAACTTGAAATATAAGGAGGGCGGTGATATTTTTGATTATTTGAATGATTTTCAGGGTGCTATTGATCAACTATCTAGAATGGGTATAAGATTTGATAATGAGATACAAGGACTTTGGTTGCTTAATACTTAACCTAACCTAATTCTTGGGAAACTTTTTGTATTTCACTGACCAATTCTACTCCTAATGGTACGGTAACCGTGGAATATACGAAGAATGGTGTTTTGAATGAGGAAGTGAGAAGAAGATCTCATAACTCTTCTACATCATCTTCACAATATGATGTTTTGATTACATAAGAGAGGGGGAGAAACAAATTCAAAGGTCAGAAAGGTAGAGAGAAAAGTATAAGCAAGTCAAGGTGTAAGCACAAAAATTTTGTATGTGATCATTATGGTAAGGCAGGGCATATTAAGAAATATTGATTTAAGCTAAAAAAGGAAATGAGATTGGAAAAGAAGGACAATGTTGATCAGAACTATGTTGTTAGCCCTACTGATGGTGATCTCCTTGCTATTTATGTTGAAAATGTCATTAATTTTTGTATGTAATGAGACTAATTGGGTTGTAGATACTGGTGCTTCTTATCATGTCACGCCAAGAAAGGAAATTTTCACTTTTTATACTTATGGAGATTTTGGGATATTGAATATGGGAAATGATAGTAAGATCAGTGTGATTGGTATTGGAACAGTTTGTTTAGAAACTAACAATGGTTCAAAGTTAGTTTTAAAGTTTCAAACATACACCAGTAATTTGCTTAAATTTGATATCTAGAGGAAAACTTGATGAAGATGGTTATTGCAATGTCTTTAACAATGGACATTGGAAACTTACAAAAGATTCAATGGTTGTATCTCAAGGTAACAAGTTCTCTAACTTGTACATATTGCAAGGTTCTATTCCTGAAGCCTTCGTAAATATGGTAGAGTGATACTAGATTAGAATTAAGACATAGAAGACTACATCATATGAGTGACAAGGGGATTAATTTGTGGCCAAGAAAAAATTGCTTCAAGGGGTTAAGGGAAACAAATGTGTTCATTGCTTGGCCGGGAAATAAAGAATAGTTTCTTTTAAGAGTAATCGTTCTTCAAGAAATTTTGATTCATTGGAACTAATTCACTCAAATGTTTGTGGTCCTTTAAATGTAAGAACACATGGTGGTGCATTGTATTTTGTAACATTTATTGATGATCATTCAAAGAAGCTTTGGGTTTATGCTTTAAAGACCAAAAATCACATTTTTGAGAAATTTAAAGACTTTAATGCCTTAGTTGAGAGACATACTAGCAAGAAATCAAAATCCATCTGCACTAATAATGGTGGTGAACACTATAGACCATTTCATAACTATTGTACAGAGCAAGGTATTAGACATCAAAAACTCCTCTAAAAACTACTCGGTTGAATGGTTTAGTAGAAAGGATGAACATAACTTTAACAGAGAGGGTTAAACGCTTACTTGCAAAAGCAAAGTTGCCAAATTCCTTTTAGGTTGAAGCACTTTGCACAGTTGCCAATATTATCAATTTTTCACCCACTGTAGCTTTGGATGGTGATGTTCTTGATAGAGTTTGGTTTAGAAAATATGTTTCCTATGGTCATTTGAGAGTTTTTGGTTGCAAAGAATTTGTGCATGTTCCTAAGGATGAGAGGTCGAAATTGGATTTTAAGACCCAGCAATGTATCTTTATTGGTTATGATCAGGATGAGTTTGGTTATCGATTATATCATACAATTGAGAAGAAACTTGTCAGAAGTCGTAAGGTAGTGTTTGTTGAAGACCAAACTATTGAGGATATTGAGAAGGCAGAGAGAAGAGATACTTATAGCAGTGATCGCTTGGTTGATGTTTAGATAATTTTTATAAATGATACCCCAAATTTAGCTAGAAATGACTATCATGATCATGATGTTCAAGATGACAGAGAAGATGGCAATCAAGTGCAAAATGACTGGCAAAGTGTAGACACTTGATGCTCCAGTACATGATGTTGTAGTGGATCAGCAACCAATACCTATGGAGTCTCCAAAGACTTCTCTTAGAAGATCTAATAGAGAGAGGAGACCTTTATCATATTATTCTCCTAGTGAGTATGTACTTATTTCTGAAGGGAGAGAGTCAGAAAATTTTTAGGAAGCCATGGATAGTGGGCAAAAGGAGAAGTGGTTTGAAACAGTGGAAGATGAGATGAAATCGCTTAATGACAATATCATATTAGATATGGTTAAATTGCCTAAGAACTAATAAGCTTTAAAGAATCGATGGATTTTCAGATTGAAAAATAAAGATGGGACTTCAGTTCCACGATACAAAGCTAGATTGGTTTTCAAGGGATTTTGTTAAAAGAAAGGAGATGATTTTGAAAAAATCTTTTCTCCAGTAGTTAAGATGTCATCCACTCGAGTTGTGTTGGGTTTGGCAGCACACCTTGATCTAGAGGTTGATCATATGGATGTTAAGACTACGTTTCTTCATGGTGATTTGGATAAGGAGATATATATGGAGCAGCTAGAAGATTTTAAAGTCAAAGGGAAAGAGGATTATGTTTGCAGATTAAGGAAGAGCTTATATGGTTTGAAACAAGCTCCAAGGAAATGGTATAGGAAGTTTGATTTAGTTATGAAATAGCAAGGCTTCAAGAAGACTTCCTCTAATCATTGTGTTTCTGTGCATAAATTCTCTGATGATGAGTTTATCATTTTGTTGCTATATATTGATGATATTCTTATTATTGGTCATAATACTTACAAGATTGAGAAGTTGAAGTAGGATCTGAATAAGTCTTTTAATATGAAAGACTTAGTAATAGTAAGGCAGATTCTTAGCATGAGGAACATTCATAACAGAAATGCCAAGAAGTTATGGCTATTACAAAAGAAGTAAATTGAAAAAGTACTTCAAAGATTCAATATAGATAATGCTAAAGTTGTAAGTAAACCTCTTGGTATGCACTTTAAGTTGAATAGAAAGCAGTGTCCTTCAAATGAGAAGGAAAAGGAAAATATGCAAAAAGTTCCTTATACTTAAGTTATAGGTAGTTTAATGTATGCTATGGTTTGCACTAGGCCAGATAATGCTCATGCTTTTGGTACAATTAGCAAGTTTTTTTCTAATATGTGAATAGAACATGGATATTTTATGAAATGGATTATGAGATATCTCTGTGGACATCCACTGTGAGTCTTTGTTTTGGAACAGTGAAGCCTATCCTTTCTGGTTACACTGATTATGATTTGGTAGTAGATGTTGATATAAGTAAGTCTACCTTAGGCTATTTGATTAACTTTACAGGGGAGCAGTAAGTTGGCAATCTAAATTACAAAAATGTGTTGCTTTATCTACCATAAAAGTAGAGCTTATAACTGTTGTTAAAGCATACAAAGAATTGTTATAGATGAAGAGATTTGCGAGGGAACTTAGATTTACTCAAGAGAGGTAAGTGTTACACTATGATAGTCAAGGTGCAATACAACTAGCTAAGAATTCCACATTCCGTTTATAGATCAAAACATTTTGATGTTAGATACCATTAGATTAGAGTTGTTTTGGATTATAAGTTGATTGAGCTCTAAAAGGTTCATACAGATGATAATTATTCTAATATGATGACCAAATCTTTGCGAAGAGGGATGTTTCAAACAAGTTGTTTGATCACCGAGATGGCGAGCAACTCTACATAATAGAGAGGGGGAGATTTGTTAGGTTGTGGGTCGCTTACTATTTGGAAAAACCCATTTTTGCCCTATCCTTTATTGGCTTATAACAGCCAACTACTTTTCGACAGTGGGTGTCGACACAAAGAAAAAATAAAAGGAAGAGAGAGCAAAGAAATAACTTTGACATTTTTTAGATGACCAGATTCACTTTTTTCTTTGATCCACACTCATCTATCGTTAAATCGAGCTGAAAATTTAGGAATGTGTTCTTAAGACGGTCCTCTACATTCTAAATGGTCAGTTTCTGATTTGGAGTTCTAAATTTTGAGATTGAAGCTTCGGAGCAATGAAGCATTTTTTGGTGATTTCTCTTCTTTCATGTTCCTAATAATGTTATTTTGTATAGCTACTTATTCCTCTTATTGACACTGATTTTGTGTCTTTGAGAAGAGAATATTTGTACACATTTGGATTTAGTGGAGCTAATTTTCAAACTAAAAGTCCAGTGGTTTTTACCTTTGATTTGAAGAGATTTTCTACGTTAAAAATTTCGATGTCATTACTTATGTTTGATTTGCTATTATTGTTGGTGAATTGTTGCTGGTATTTATTTACTCCTATTATTCAAATAGAATTAGAAAGTTTTGGTATTGTGTTTATTCTTCCACAGAATTTAGCAATACCTAGTTTTTCCCAACATCGTCATTCTTTCGTTAGGCAAAAATAAAGAATCTAATGGATGATAGAGGATGAAAAAAAATTCATTCTTCTACAAAACCATATCTTCTAGGAGGAACAATAATCGAATTACCTTCTTTAGCAGGACAGAACTATTGCCACCCTTAAGAAGAACTAAAGCAAGAAGCATTTGATATTTCCAAAATACCTTGGGCACTCTAGGTTCTGTAAATTCATCTATCCCACTGATAAAATCATATATCTTTGACAAATCTCTAAAGAAGATGTCGAAGCTATAATCCAACCACATTCTCTTAGAGATATGGAAAGAGTTATATTTGATATCTAAGTATACAGCTCAAGGATCCCTTCTCCTTTACTTAGGAATCCTAGTCACAAATAGGAAGTTAAGTTTCAAGGAATGCGTCCCTCTGCTAGAAAAGATTCAAAGGAGTATTAACAACGAGTGTAATTAGGCTTTACCCTTTACATGAAGGGTCTAGTTGAGTATTTCCATACTAAATTCCCTCCACAATTATTAATTCTCAGACATTTTCCTCTCAAAATGTTTGATAAGGGAGACATAAAGATTGATGAGATTTTCTTTGGTATGGAGATTTGAACAAAATATACTGTGTGAATGTCAAAAGATCCAAGGTATGCAAGCCTAGAAAGGTTGGATGGCGGGTAATCCCTCTATATGAGCATTGGTTACATAATAGGAAATAGGAAAAATGCTTTACTATGGTTTGATAGCTAGAGCAAGCTTGGTCCTCTACACAAAACCAACTTATTCCCTACACGAAGAAATATATTCCTTGATTTTTCTAAAGTCAAAGAAATAATATATGTTAAATATTAGGCCAATGAATACTCCTTGTTTGTTAACTCAATTCCAAATTACAAACGTTATCGAAGAACAGAAGAACATTTTTATATTTGGTTGAAGCATTTCTCAAGGAATTATAACATGCTTCTATAAAACTGTTGGCCCCGGTCCCCGTACGGATGTGTCACCATTTGATATTTATTTTTAATAATAATAATAATAATGAGGGACAAGGAAGTTTGGTGGTGGGATCATATCAAATAAAAGAAATAAGGTATAATTTGTATTTTCTAAATAAAAACTTAGAAAGAGTGAAAATAATATAAAAATTTATCCATAGAAAAATGTACAAAGAATAATGATTTTGGGTGAAAAAAGAATTAAAAGAAATTGGGTTAAAAAATAAAAAAATAAAAAAAATAAAAAATTTACTATTTCAATCGGATCACGATCGTACCTCGTGACTGGGTCAGTTTTGGGTACGATCGTGACATTGAAGCAAACATAGCATGTCGCGATCATTTCACTGTACGATTGCGACAATGAAGAAATCGACGACCGTCGCGATCGTACCGAGTTATGATCGCGACTTGGTCGATTTGGGAATGTCGCAATCGTTACGAGTAACAATCGTGACTTCCCAGTTAAAACATCCTTTCTTCTAAACAACATATCTCTCAATACAAAATCCCAAAAATTACAAACTATATATCATTGGAAAGCTAAGAAAAAGATCTACAACTTTCGTTAAGACAATTTTGCCTAATTTGGCCTGTATAAATATAGTTTAATCATTTAAACAAAGTTTCCATTTCAGCCAAAATGACAGTTCAATTATGCATAAATGCACCCAAATGCAGCTACCTTAAAATGGTCATAACTTCTACATCTGATATCCAAAAATTTCGATCTTTATAGAGATATAAAGCTAAAAGGATAATCTACAACTTTCATGTAGACCACTAAGCCCAATTCTGCCTAGATCGGTACAGTTTATCCAT
>JANZXR010060165.1:0-12292 GCA_027575705.1 Erythroxylum echinodendron | reverse complement strand
CAATTTAGTAATTATTCTCAATCATTCACACGATACATGTATATATATATATATATATATATATATATATATATATATATATATAAAAATGCAAATGCACATGTGAATCCATTTTCATTTTTACTTTATTGTGAATGGGCGCCTATTTACTGTCCCGTATCTATTATGGATTCCAGCTCATTTCATATTTTATCTCGTACCCATTGTGGATACCAAGCTGATTAATAACTGACCTGTGGCACTTTGTGCAGATTTATAAGCTTTAAGCTCTTTTTCACACTGATCACAACTCCTTTATCTGATCATGCATATCAATGTGATAGAATGCATCAATTCATATAATATGCTATCAATAACTTTCATTCAATGTGCACAGTCATTTATCACATTCATCGGATCTGATTCCGACATTCAACATTCAGTTGAGTTCAAATTTTCCGTATTCACATACAATTAGAAAGCACTTCTAATATAATCCCAAATATCAAACTCTTCGGACCATCGATGTCTAGAATTATCACAACCATATCAATAACAGTTCAATATCTAAAAGTTAGTAGGAGACAATTCAGTCATAGTGAGAAAACATCTAGGTTAACTGATAGTACTCTCTAAATAAGTTATTGCCTTGATGACCCGGTAATGTCTGGATGCTGACAATCAGTTTGTGCTTCTTTCATCATGCAATACACATATATAGTTCACACATTACTAAGTTAATCAATCGTAGCTACAATAAACATATATAGTTCACATATTACTAAGTTAATGAATCGTATGAATACTCAATCATGCATATATATATGTGTGTGTCATGTTTAATGCATACTCAATTGACCTTTCTGGGTATGTAACTTTTCATAAATTTTGACCATCCAAACATCATATTTTGTATACTACCATTTTACAATCATGTTTGTACCTTTAAATTAGCTTGATTTACTCCAAATTCATTAACTATCCTTTACACTTGTCCTTGAACATTTCCATGATCAAAAGCCTCTTTTAATACACACACAATTGTTACTTTACATCTAAAATTTTAGTAAGCTAAATCTATACATTCACCAAACTTTTTCCAACAATGTATATTCATACATTTACCCAATTTTCATTCACAAATACCCCATATTCTTCAATTATCATTCAACCATACCTTATACACATTACTCATGTCCTTAAGATCATGTTTACATTAAAAGAATTCATTTATTCCTTTAACAAATCATAATTTTCTAGATTTGATCTTAACTACATCAAAATAGTCCATTCTTTAGATTATGACATCAATTGACTACATAAACTTATCAAACTCTCAACCAATTAATCAAGCAATAGTCTAGGCTAATTCTTAGCCTTAATCAAGTCCAAATATACCAATTTAGAGTAAAATTTCTCAGCTGGTTCAACATGTATACAAGGCTGAAATTAAAATTCTAGAATTTGTCATCAACATCATTATTGTGTGTAGTGCCTCACGAATTTTACAAGCTTAGAAATATCATTAACACTTGAAATTTTCCAGATTTCATGTCCCTTAAGGTTACTTCATTTCAGGTTAATTTAACTTCCATATTGGTTACACTAAGGCTTACAAAATTCTACTCACTTATGTCATTAACATTCATTCTTTTACAAACACACCCACAACTCTAATTTTCTAGATTTAAAAACACCTTAATATCACCTATATTTGGCATGAATTCCTCATCAATTATACTTCAAATCCCAATTTAAATCATCCATACAACAGCACATAAACTTCTATTTTCGTGCATGCAAAAACATAATAGAAAAGTACCCATTCATTCTCCATTTTCCAGCACATCTTCAACAACAACATCATATGCAATCTATCCCAATTCAACCATCATAATCTTTCTATTATAACATGCCATAAAGAACAGTACTTTACTTACTTATTTAGCTTCCAATTCTAGTTCAATTCATCAAGTCTACCTAGCCCTCCATGCATGCAAAATCATCCCAAATTTGTGGTGGGCTTTCGGCTAAGATAAAAGACAACAATAATTTGGTTCTTTAGCTATTTTGTGAATAGTAAAAGTATGTATTTGGTGTGGTAGATTAGCATAGCTTCAAGAAAAACATAAGGATGGGAGATAGAAGCAAGTTTCAGTTATGAGAGATGAGAAGAGAAGAAGAATGAACAAGGTTGAAACAACTCCTACAGAAACATTACACCTTAGATGCTAGATGTCACCATATTATGTTAGCGTATGTCCCTAAGCATGTAAGCCACTTATCTGTTCCATAAGCTACCAAATGTCACCTAGTTACTAGTCCATTTGTCACTCAATCATTGCTACCATTTTTCAATTAATTACCCATGCCAAATGTCACTCATTTATCTATGCCATTTATCATTTATTTCATAGGCTTAGTCATCCTAATTTTTTTATGTGTCAATTTGTCTTGCCATTTGGCATTTTTCCTACTATAAATATACATTTTAATTTATCACTTTTCTAACAGTAACAATTAATTCCAAATTTATTGCTTGTAACCAATCAAACTAAAATTCAAGACATAAACAATACACAATTCACATCATGATCATTTTAAACCTTTCATCCCCAGGAATATGTTAATTGAGTGTATATACTATCTTTGCAATGTGTATTGAATCATAATTTATGTATATATGCTAATGATATGCTTATGGGTTAAATACATTTCATGAATGCTAAAATGATTTGACTCATATACAATAATCTAAGGCTCTAACCCTTAGTATGGAAAACTGGCTGTTACGAATAGTATCCATACAAACATGTTGAAAGAACTCTACAAGTGGTATAGAGAGGGTAAGCAAGAAGTGACAACTCCTTTAAAGCTTAAGCCTATTTATAATAGGCCGTGTACCTTGTAGTATTTTAACTGAAATAGAATTTGAATTTAATTTTAAATAAATATAAATTATACCTAAATAATATCTAATAGCTTATATTGGTTCTTAGTTATTAAATATATCATATTTAATCCTAGATTTTCTCAAACTTTACAATCAAATCTAACTTGAATAAATTATATTTTCTCTTTTTAACTATTTTTTATGTGTGAACTATTAATTTACTAAATATGTTAGAAATATATATAAATTCAAATCCAAAATCATATTCAAGATTTAATAAATTAATCTCCTTAATTAATTTATTTTTAGTAAATAATTTATATCCATATATCAAGATTGATGTTTAACAATGATTCTAACCACCTAAATATTAGGAATGTCAAATTAGTTTTAACTACTTTTTTCCGTATGATATTTCCATATAATTCAATTCTTTCTTTGTACAATGTTTCAATTAGACATAGAGAATGAAATTAATTTCTATTCTATTTGAGTCCAACCATGTTAGTTCTCCACCATTATTAATTGATTTAATAAATGACATTTTAATCTTTTTTACATCGTGTTAGCTCACCTTGATCAAGGATCTCTTGAATCAATACTAATCGAGAATAACAGAGCATTCTCTCTAATGAATTTAGGGTGATAAATCTTTTAATAATCACTCAATTATCTCTATATAATTCATGCTATATCTGATAACTATTAATTAAATAACTAGTATCAAAACATAATAATCCATATAGAGGTTATTTCTGAGATCTTTAGTCAAATGATCACTTATACAATCATCATAATAAAAATTTCTATAGATATACAAGTAATATTATAAATGTTTTTTTTTTCATATGAGGCTGGTTTAGTGAACTTATTCTCTAACAATCACCTAGTCGTTTTTATAAATATCTCTAAACTTTAATATATAAGATCAACAACTTCTTTTATAAGGAAGAAACATAATATGTGGTAGTCTTTTTATACCTTATTAATGTCCAATTTTTATAAAAATTTAGCTAAGAACAATTTAGGGATAATACATGATTAACTCGTATTAGTTCAATATTAAAATTTTACCAAAATTGTACAAAATAGCTATAGCTAGCACGTGCAAGTACTGGTTGATCCACAATGACAGTAAGTACTAGTAATTACCGTTTTTCTATTATCTAACCTATAAATAAGATTTCTGGTTTTAATAAAAAATTAAACTAAATAAAGAAATAAACTAAGATTAAACAATAATGAACACAAGGTAGAGGAAATTACTTAGAAAAAACCAATATCAAATAATAGTGTCTAGGTGATGAATCCTCCTAAGAATCATTAGTTATTAACCTTTTATCATGTAATTATATTATTGATTATTGGATTGTGAAAATTCCTATCTTATGTTAATATCTTTGTTAAGAATATTAACAACTAATCCATCAGTTGATAACATAAATCTTTCCATTTAAAGCACCTAGGATTGCATTATCTATCAATCAATATAATTGCATTGAATAAAAGATTAAAACATATTGTTATCATATACTAGGGTTCATCACACCTAGACACTAATCATGTTTAGTAACTAATTATGGAAAACAAAATCAAAGATAAACATGCAGAAAAACTAATAGAAAATAAAGAAATCATAATTTCAAGCCTCTCTTTCTCTTCTATTGAATCTTCATGCAACTTTGGATTTGATGTAGCTTTATATCGGATCTCTTGTTGTTATCTTCATGGTTTCCTTGTCCTTTGATCAAAATCGTCACCTCTGAATGTTGTTTACAACCTAAAACTTTTAAAAATTTAACTCTCATTTGTTTGCCTTTATTCACGTCCTTTTATAGTAAAAATAGGGTTGTTTGGATATACACGGTCAACTTACACAGGCATGTGAGTGACTGTGTATCTCCAAAAACATCTAAATTTGCAATTTTATATGAGAATAAAGACTTACACAGGCAATATACACGATCATTTATATCAAGATACATGGGCGTGTAACTTCACAAGACTAGAAACTAAAATTTTCAATCTTCACACGTTTACAGAGACTTACACAGTCACTCTACACAGTCTTATAGATCCTTAGTTGTTTAAAATCTTCTTTCCATACCATGATTTCATTCAAATTCTTCTCCTTTTGTTCCATAAAGGAAATTATTTGTAATAGCCGATTTTCTACACTAAGGGTTAGACCCTTAAATTATTGCATATGAGTCATATCATTTTAGCATTCATCAAATCAATTTCAATCATATACATATCATTAGCATACACACAGGAATTATGATTTTGTTCACATTGCAAAAATAGTATATGGACTCAATTAACATATTTCAGGGTATGAAAGGTTCAAAATGATTATGATGCGAATTATGTATTGTTTATGTCTTGAATTTTAGTTTGATTGGTTACAAGTAGTAAATTTGGAATTAATTGTTACAATTGCAAAAAATTATGCATGAATTGGATACTTTTATGCTTTGTTCTTTATCTATAAAAACCATAGGTTATAGGTTGTTTTGTTGATGAATAAGATTGAATTTTGGAGTACAATGAAGGTGAATTAATGCTAAAGAAAGGTGCTAGTGCAAGTTCTTGAAGTGGGAAAGAAATAGGATTACGTGAATGATTGTGAATGAAAGTTTCTATTTTAGTTTTTGATAGATGAAAAATTAGGATGGCTAAGTCTATAAATTGAGTGACATTTGGCATAAATTAATGAACAACATTTCACATAGGTAGCTAATTGACAAAACGACAACAATTAATGAGTGACAAATGGACTAGTAACTAGGTGACATTTGGTAGTTTATGGAGGGGATAAGTGGCTTACATGCTTAGTGATATATGCCATTGTAATATAGAGACACCTAACATTTGATGAGTCAAGCTACTATGGGAGTAATTTCTGTGGTGTTCATTCTTCTCCTTTCCATTGCTTTCACCATTGAAACACTCACACACTCTCACAACTTTTGAATTTTGTTTTAATTTTGCTTATAGTAACCTCAAGATCCACACAAAAATCTATGCAAAGATAGCTATAATCTGTTATCGTCATTTTGCCTTTGCTGAAATCATTTTACCTCTACCTTTAATTTGTGATGATTTTGTATGCATGGAGGGCTAGGTTAACTTGATCAATTTTATAATGATTGAATTAGTATATATTGTATATGATGTTGATGTTGAAGATGTGCTAGAAAATAGAGAATGAATGGGTACTTTTTTCTTTTTTTATTAGTTTTTGCATGTATAAAAAGAATATTTTAAGGGCTATTGTATGGATGATTTAAGTAGGGAATTGAAGTATAATTGATGAGGAATTCATTCTAAAGATAGTTGTTATTAAGTGTTGGAGTTATGTAAATATAATGCCTTAGAAATCAAGTGTATTTACATGTAACATAATCTTCTTCTAGTTACAGGTTTGTAATGAAAATATTTATTATTAATAAAACAAAGGAGTTTGGTTGTATTTGTATAAGCATAATATAACTAGTCATAAGGAATCAAGATTCTTTTGTTAATAATATACATAAACATGAAGATGTATTGGAAACATGTATATTATTAGAATCTAAATTAATTGATTCACAGTTGAATAATCAAATTGGTCGCTTGATTATGGTTTAGACTATAGTGTTGCGATTTATCTCCATAAAGGAGTTTACTTTAAGGGAATGATGAGTTTCATATCATTAGAGTAGTCGACTATCAATAATTGCACTATTAAATGAATTTGGAATCACATATGTTTTAATGAATAAAGTAGGTTGTTACTTTAATCTTAAAACATACATTTTAGCATTTGTTTATTATGGACCACAATCTTGATGAGTGATGAACTCATATGTATTTTATTATAATTCTTGATATGATCGGAATGGATTTTTACAGAGTATTAATCCAATGTATGCATGTTGGAATTATTAATTAAAACATGTATTAGGAAATATTAACTCAAATAAAGAGTTTATAGAGATATCATCACTTCAAGATGTTTTGTGGAGATTGGTGATTAAATTGGCACCAGGAGTTTGATGGACTAGCTACCCATCAAGTCCTAACACCAAGATGAGATCTTACGTGTTAATCACCATATAGAGTAAAACGGGAGATCTTGAAGCAAAAACCAATATAAGGGCAAAACGGTAATTTTACCCTTTTTTTGTGCGAATGGCTGTAATAAGGTTCACAATAGGGTTTGCAATTGGACATCTTATTTGAAGTACGTTTTCTCATAATATTTAATAATTCAAGAGTTCAACTAATTGTCTTTAGTAGAATGACATTTAGTTAATAAGCTAGAATTAATTCTAATGAGATTAAATTAATTCTGGGCTTATAAGAGCTTGAATTATCTAAGTCCAATAAGATTCCCCAATTGGCTTCAAGGAAAGTTATCCAGCGAAGTAAGAAATATAAATGGAGGTTTTAAAGTCGATGATTGAATGTTGGGCTTGCACTAATTAATGATTAATTAGAAGCCCAAATGAACATTTAGAAATGGGCTACACTTCGGTTTAATTTGATTAATTAAATTAAAACAATATTCTTAAAGAAATGGAGGTGCAATTTCAGTTTTATCAGGGCTAAATGTGCAGCTGCACATTTATCATTGAATTGCTAAATAAAGATGGTATTTATCATGCTTTATCATCATTAAATGGAGTAATAATCTTACCATTAAACAGTTTAATGGTTGTCTTTTAATGATGGCATGTATTGTAACCTGTTAGCATTCATTTGATTAAAGATGAAAGAGGTGCATTTGATGGATCATCTTCCTTCTTTCATCACTAAAATCGAAATTGACATGTCATTTTAGGTTATTGATCTTTTCATATAGCCCTCTTAAAACAAATGAGAAGAGTCTCATTTAATGGCTTCTTTATGTTTGATTAAAGAATGAAGTGATGCATTGGATGCTCTTCATTTCTTTCTTTTCATGCATAACCGAAATTGACAAGGTGTACTAGAGGTCTTCTTGCTTTTTTTGGACTCTCTCTCCTTTCTTGCATGTGTTAGCTGAAATTTGCATAAGAGGTGTCTCATCTTTGGCTTCTTTCTTCTAAGAAAAATCTCCTCCAAATATTTCTTCTCCTTTCCCACCAAAGGATCTTGTTAACCAAGTTATCTAAGAAGAACAAGTGGTTGATCAGATTGGTTGAGGATACATCAATAAGGAGAGGATACATTGACAAAGGAAAGGATTCAAAAGCAAGGCTAAAGAAGGAGAGGATAGCACAGCGAGGAGTTAAAGCTATAGCAAAAGGAGTCAGTAATATAATCTCCATCTTGTTCTTATGATAATTGTTTTCCATATACCGTATTATGTATGACTTGGCATGTTGATTTGGTTATCTTGCTTCCACTATGTTTTGATTTCTAAAATTCTTTTGAAATCTACCATTTTAGCCAAATCTTGCATGTTTTATTTCCCGATCCAACATTAACATGTTTTTAAATCTAGAAAATTAAAGCTGTAGGTGTGTCTGTAAAAAAAAGTCTGTTATTGACATAAGTGAGCAGAATTTTATAAAGCCTTAGTGTAACCAATATGAAGTTAAATTAACCTAAAATGAAGTAACGTTAAGGGACATGAAATCTGGAAAATTACAGGTGTTAGTGATGTCTCTAAGCTTGTAAAATATGTGAAGTATTGACAGTAGTAAAGTTACACACATTAGTGATGTTGATGACAAATTCTAGAATTTTAATTTCAGCCTTGTGTTCATGTTGAACTAGCTGAGAAATACTCTAAATTGGTATGTTTGAACTTGATTAAGGGTACGAATGAGCCTAGATTGTTGCTTGATTAATTGATTAAAAGCTTCATAAGTTTATGTAGTTAATTAATGTCATAATCTAAATAATGGACTGTTTTTATGTGGTTGAGTTCAAATCTAGAAATTATGATTTGTTAAAGGAATAAATGAGTTCTTTTAATGCAAATATGATTTGAAGGGCATGAGTAATGTGTATAAGGTATGGATCAATGAGCATTGAAGAACATAGGGTATTTATAAATGAGAATTGGGTAACTATATGAGTATACATTTCTGGAAAAAGTTTGTGAACGTCTAGGTCTAACTTATTGAAATTTTAGATTTAAAGTAGCAATTGTGTGTGTGTTATAAGAGGCTTTGGATCATGAAAATGTTCAAAGATAAGTGTAAAGTATGGTTGATGAATTTGGAGTAAATCAAGCTAACTTAAAGGTACAAACCTGATTGCAAAATGGAAGTATTAAAAAATTATGTTTGAATGGTCAAGATTTATGAATAGTTACATACCCAAAAAGGTTAATTGAGCATGCATAATCATGACACATATATATGTGCATGATTGAATATTCATATTATTGATCAACTTAGTAATTTGTGATCTATATGTGTGTATTACATGACTAAAGAAGCACAAATTGATTATCAATATCCAAACATCACCGGGTCATCAAGGCAATAGCTTATCTGAGCATACTATGAGTTAACCTAGATGTTTTCTCACTATGACTAAATTGTTTTTGATTAACTTTTAAATATTGAACTATTATTGATATGATTGTGATAATTCTAGACATTGATGGTCTAAGGAGTTTAATATTTGGAATTGTATTGGAAGTGTTTTCTAATTGTATGTAAATATGGAAAATGTGTACTAAACTCAATACTGAATGCCGAACTCAGATTCGATTAATGTGATAATAATTGTGCATATTGAATAAAAGTTATTGATAGCATATTATAAGAATTAATGCATTCCATCACGTTGTTATGTATGATCAGATAAAGGAGTTATGACCGTAGTGACTAGTGTGAAAAAAAACTTAAAGCTCAGAAATGTGAATAAAGAGCCACATGCTCAGTTATTAATGAGTCCAGTATCTATAATGGGTAGGGACAGAATATGAAATGAGCCCAATATCTATAATATATATATATATATACATGTATCATTTGAATGATTGTGAAGAATTACTGAATTGTGATGATATAGTGATATGCAATGATTTCGAACATGTTGATGATATGAATGATTGAGATAAATGATTGAATTATTCTGAAGTGAATATATGAAATATTTGTAATTCATGATGTATCGTTGACATATGATGTGTATTATGAGCTGGTATTCAATGTGGAATGATGTGATACATCTGCTGAATTGGGAAATACATTTGTGAATTTGGTTTATGCTTATGATATTTTTGTTCTGACTTGAGTGAGCACATCGATGATGGTTCACTCATAGAGTTCATAAGCTCATCAAAATTACAACGTTGATTTTCAGGTACAAGGGAGACCTAGCTTCTAAGGTGATATAATGAAAGTCTAGTACTGTCAATTTTGAAAACAAGAATGATTCAAAGGTCTAGTCAGCTGATGCCTGTAGAGTCTAGATAGAATACTTTTGTTTAACTTCTCCTTTTATATTGAACTTTTCGTATAGAACTTTAAACTCCCAAATGTTATGTTATGTATAAACATGGATTATGAAATGTAATGACAATATAAGTAAGTTTCATTTTGTGAATGAAATGAGGAGTTTTGATCTTTAGAAATACTTATGTTCTGTATGATGCCATAATAAGTTGATGTGATTGCTCTAACATGCCATTTCATAGGGCATGTTCATGAATGTCCTCTGGATGTTAGGGCATAAGCTTTATGGTAGTGGTGTGTTACATTATTACCTATAAATGCACTCAGAGAGAATTAAGCACCAAATGTACAACAAACTGTAAAATATCAAGAAAATTACATCAAATATGGGTGTATAATTATAGTCAAATATGCATTTATCAGACATCCCCACACTTAAGTTTTTTCTTGTCCTCAAGGGAATCATAATCTACATCATTAATCTTATAAACATCTATCCCTCATTAATTTCCACTTGTCTATCTATAGTCTAAATTATAATATCATATCAATCAAATTAATGTAAAATTAAAGTCAAGTTATCCTAAAACTAACCTTATAAATCAATATCAATAATAATAACATCAATAATCTTGTTCATATCAAAAGAACAATTCTTTACACTCTTACCAAGGTTTTACCAAGTACACTCAAGCTTTTAAGGTGAAAAGTATAAAATCACTCAAATCAATGTATAATAAAACTCTTAACCATAAACTTGCAATTTTGTTATAACTCCACTGCTTACATATAAAATAGAAACAAAAATCAAAAGGTCTTTATAAGGGTTTAATTTGGCTTAGGTAATGTAGTATCCCGTTTTCCCATACTAAGGGTTAGAACCCTAGATAATTGTACATGAGAACCATTACTGAGAAATTATAAGGTGCATTGTATACTCATGCATATTAGTAGCTTACACATATACATGAATTGATTTTTATACACATTGTAATGACTATTCATGCACTCATTTGACATATTCCGAGATATAAATGATTTTTAAGGTGATTGAGATGTGAATAGTAAATGTTTTTTTCTTGGAAATTGATTTGGTGAGTATAATTATTAATTTAGAATTTTTGGTGAAATTTGGGAAATTTATGAGATTTAGGGTATTTTTGGTCTAGGAAAAATGCCATGTGTCAAGACAATTGATAAATGGTAGTAGAATTAAGTGTAAAATGCTAGTAGAAATTATTGATACGTGACTTTACGATTTAATGACAAATGTCATTAAAAATTTGGAGACAATTGGATTAAAAATTGGGAGACAAATAGACTAACTGTTTAAAAGACCAGGTGGAGACCACAAGGTGGTGGCATGTGATAAGTGACAAGTGTCACTTGCCTTGCCACTCACCTCACTCTCATTACTTTAAATTGCAAGACCATTGTTCATTTGTTCTTCACTTTTGCCTAAATGCTCTCTCTTTATTGTTCTTCATCTTCTTCATTTCTTCTTCTCCATTTACGACACCTTCAACTCTCACCATTGTGAACTTTGCTCTCATCCTTCACTTGTTATTTCCATTTTTGTTATCTTCTCTATCTTGTTACTAGAAGAAACCAAACTTACTCCACCCTCCATGATGATGATCATGTAGCTTAAGGAGTTAGGGTTTTTTGGAGACTTTGAAGAAACATTGAGTAAATTAAGTAAGTAGCATATTGTTCTTCATGGCTTACTTCATAAACATGTTTTTGATCATAGTTTAAGAGGAGAAATGATTATGAAAATGATGTTAAAAATATATGTAACATGGATGGAGAATGGAAATCTTTATGGGTCGTTTAAATATAAACATATATGCTGATAGTTTGAGATTAAATGATAATGAAAATGGAGTTGATTTTATACTACATCATAGGTGAATAAATGGATATATTCATGTCATATTTTTGTGTTTATGATGAATATATAAAGATATATATACACAAAAATATGACATGAATATATCCATTTATTCACCTATGATGTAGTATAAAATCAACT